>JAMKCH010023689.1:0-30223 GCA_023653785.1 Ophioderma brevispina
CATACGGCCAGTGCCCCCATTCATGAACAAAACTCATAAGCTTAGTGTATGTTTTTGAATTAGGTTCTGTAACAATTAGATCATTACTTAGGGCTATTGGCTCTGATTAATTGTACACACTCTATACACTAAGACCAGGGAAATAATGATCAATGTTCAATGAAAACAGGTTCATCACAGAAAGAAGCTAAATTGAGATAACAGCGTTGTTTAGAACACTTAAAGATTTGTGAACGTATTGGTTGAACAAGAATATAACATCTATCTTTGGACTAAGTGACAGCAGCCCGGGGACAGCAGTAACAATGTTTCCATGTTCTGGCACCTTTTTATGGAAAAAATCGCAATTTTGTGTGGAACATTTTTACTGTGTAACACAATTCAGTTACTTAACCATGGGCATTAATAGCAGCTATATGGGGGGGATGACCCCAGTGGGCAATCGACGCTGGAACATCGAAAAGACGTCGAGAGTTTGAGAAATTTACACACTATTTATGTCGAAAATGCAAATCGATTTGACGTCGTTCTTAAAACGTCGATTCAATTTGTATTTTCGACGTAAATTTATAAAAACCGTCGACCTGTTTTAGACGTGCCAACGTCGCTCTCAAAACGACTATGCCCGCTGGGACTCTAACTTGATCTTGCTTTAGCGTATAGACTATTCAGGGTCTATGGTTGAAAAGGATACAGCATCATACAAATGAAGAGAATCACAATTTTGTCTTGCACTTTTTTTTAAAACTGTAACATAATTTGGTTTACCAACAAATGGTCATTAATAGCAGCTGTGATGTATGGGGTTGGGTATATGCAAGGGGGATTCTCCACACAAATGACCATACGGGGACTTGCCACAGACATCAGTCTCATTTTTAGCCTTCTGGTATATCAATGACCGCTTTTTTCATGCCAATTTTGGTATATGACAATGGGTCATTTTTCAATATTTAATCAATCGGAAACCCAATTTTTCTAGAAATTTGTGAAAATTAGTCAAATTTTCTCAATCTGAAGTAAAAATTGTCCACATTTGAGGAAAAAATGGCAAATAAATTTGCATTAAATTTGGCCCAACATTTGCATCTCTGGTAATTAAAGCTATGGGTCCCTTTTTTGGCCAAAAAAAAATGGTGTAGCTATGGGTACTACTTCCGGGACCACGTCCCTACCCAAACCAAACCTGAGACCCCCCCCTCCCGGTATATGGTGACTAACTTGATCTTGCTTTAGACGAGACTATCCAGGGTCTCTGGATGGGATCGAATAATGAAAACATCATACATGTGACTGAGACTAAGATAATAGTATACATACTTTTGTCTCGAATCGTGCGAAGTGCGAATCGTGGTAATTTCACGGTAATAACGATGATTCGTTGCATGGATTTGGTATAGACTACATCAACCATTTTCTCTTGAACATTTTTACAAAACAACTTGCGTTACTTTACTTACCCATGGATATTAAGCTAATAGCAAGAAATAATGGGGATTGTGTAGGGTTCATTCTACATTTAAGCAGAGTAGAGTGTTTACAGATGACTACATTGTGCAAGAACTTGAGGCCTAACTGTTGCTTTGGACAGGACTGGGCCTGCATTAACATAAAGGCAATGTATCATAATGTCTCTAATGGTTATTTGCATATTCAAGAAACGAAAGGTCAAATAAAACAAATAAAGATCATTACAATATTCCTGTGAAAATTTAGTGCACATATTTTGTACCAAGGTCGATATACATTGGATGATGTATGACCATTTTGACCTTTGACCTTGTGGCAAGGTCACTAATGCGTCAACGAAAAAATGGCAACATCCGATTTTCTGACTGAATGAGCAGACCCAAGAGGTAGTATTACGTTTATAGTGGTTGTATCTGTTATCTGTAGGAATAATGCACAACGCTCCGGAGGGGCCAAACTGCAGGATCAGTGCTGTGCATGGTGCATTACTATAACTTATATTAGTCTTGTTGTTTGAGTTGACTTATAATGCTTCTTTGAAGATTGGGGTCTTATTGAGTCGTTGACATGGTAAATTGTCCATACTTCAATTCACAGTCTTGGAAGATATGAAAATTGTAAGCGCTTTTTCCAGACAAGATTTTCTATGAGTGGGGATAGAATGTCGTGATTGACGCGGGTTGGCTGCAGTAAGCTTTCGATCGGAGGTAATGCCCAGGAGTCCCTGTCTGGCTTTTTTGGAGTATGGTGTTGGTTGGGCGGTTAGCAGTCTAAGGGGTGGGTGTTCTAACGTATCCCAGTTCAAGTCGGATTGTATGAGTTTGGTAATGCTTGTTTTCCTGCCATAAGTCGTGGTGACGATCTTGCCGCCCTTTTTTGGATCAGTTCCAGTTTGTTTAGTGAGTTCTTTTTGGTGGGGGTCCCATACCGAGTTTGAGTATTCCAGTAGTGGTCTGACAATGCGTATAGGCGGTTTGTTTTGTTTGATTTGTTTCCATGAACTAAAGGTTTGCGTCTTATGGAAACCAAGTGACTGGTTGCAGGGAAGGATGTTGTTAATATGAGTAGACCACGAGATTTACTTGTGATTGTGACCCTATTTTGGGATAGGTGTGGTTTGTTGTTTTTCTTCAGTATGTATCACCAGTTGATTCAAACAGGAATGGATTGCGTTTGTGAGTCAACCTCATGACAAAAAATTTCTTGGCATGAACGTCATTCCAATCGTTGCCACTTTTCAAGAGTATCTAAGTCCTCTTGAAGTAGTTTGTGGTCCAACTCATTTACCACCTGGCGATAACAACGCAATCATCAGCGAAAAGTCTAAAACTTCGGAAGGGAGGTTTTGTGGAAGATCATTTATTGTAAGCTAAAAATAAAGAGGGCCCAGGCCCCGTGACCCTGGGGAACGCCAGAACCTACTTCTGTCCAAGCCTGGAGGTTCTCCACCGACTCACGACCCGCTGGTCACGATGCGTGGAAAATTGAATCCAAATAAGAAGGTTTTAGTGCGAAGGCCGTATCTTTCAAGTTTTAAGAGAAGCCGGTGGTTGTGGGGGACGGTGTCGAAGGACTTTAGAGAAAATCCATAATTATTCATGTCAGTTGGGTTCTGTTATTTAGGGAAAGGAGGAAAAAGCCAAAATCGTTAAAAGTTGATAAGTTGAGATTCACAGGAGTGTTTATTTCTAAGCCGCCGTGTTGTTTGGAGGATATTAAAAAATCGAAATTTGTCAAAATGGGTCATTGATGGGAAGGTGGATTATGGTTCCAAAACTGTACTACAAATTGATGTGAGGGAGACAGGACCGGTTATTGATTTGCATCGCTGCGATCTCCCTTTTTGAAAATTGGTGAGACATTAGCACGTAGCCAGGATGATGGGATCACGCCAGACTCTAAGGATTTTGAAATATAAGGGCCAGTGCCGGGGCTATTCTCCTCGGCGCAACTTGAGTATTTTGGCAGAGATCCCATCAGGACCGGAAGCTTTGTTAGGATTAAATCTGAAAGTAATTTAGCGACACCGTCGATGGAAATGTTGAATTCGGGAATAGACGGGAAGGAAGCAAGGTGGTAAATGAGGGGGAGTTGCTCTTTATCCTGTGTGAATATGAGAGGGTGAAACTGAGCATTGAGTAGTTTGCCGGAGTGATGTTTCTTGGTCAGATTCCATTTTACCGTGCTTCTTTAGACTTGGGATGCCAATCGTATCTTGTTTAGACACTTTATATTATGACAAAAATTTTTTGCTGAATCGGCGGCAAATGGAGTGGATTATATTTTCTGTAGAACTGTCTTCTAGTAAACCTTCTGTGTATTCTTTACGGAGGTTAGTGAATTGTGTTTAGAGTCTTCACTAGGGGGACTTGCGGTGCGTAAGAAGGGTATGCCTTGATTTTTTTGTGCATACGTTTGACATTTCCATTAATCCAGGGAAACATGTTTTTCTTACTGACAAAACTTAGATGGAACATGTTATGTTCATAACCATCTATTAACCTGGTTTTAACAAATTCACTCGTAAAGGAGGTCGGCAGGACACTTGAAGTGTCTTAGCAGATCAGGAAAGCACTGTATGATTTGAGATCGCTTTTGACAGCATTAACATCAGCCTTATTCCACATGTAAATTTTACGTGGTTTTTGATTTGACCACAATGGTTTCACATTGATAGAGACTACGGAATTCCATCGTGGGTCACTCAATCCGGGATCATTAGCAGCAACTCTCCCCCGAGAGATTGATTGTTAGTAAGAAAAATGTCCGAATATAATATTGTGATACGAGTTGGCTTGGTGACAATGTTCAGTCCAAAATCACTAACAACAATGTCCAGAAAGATCTGGTGATGGGACCGTATTGGGCAATTTGGATTGACAGATAGTTTGTCCAATCAATTCGGGGAAATTGAAGTCCCCCTCCCAAGCCAAACTTGACTACCGCTTTTTGAATTTTGATTTACTTAGGGGAGACGCGTGCTGGTCTAGTACTCAGTGTGGTACGAAACTTGGTGATCTGTAGAAAGAAAGCCAACAAGTGATTTGTGTAGCACCTGGATTTGATTGTAGCCCAAACTACCTCGCAATTAGTGTAGAGGTAAATGCGGTGTTGTGACTACTAAGTCACTCTTAAAAGCTAAAAGAACACCGCCCTTTTGGTTGGGCCAAAGTCCGATCGTTCATGAACAGTTGTAGTTAGATGGAAAAAAGTCACTATTAGCAATTACTCCATTAGGTGAGTTTCGAAACCAATAATAATATCGGGCGAGTGCGGTATATGCAACAGGCTAAGCGGCAGTTTTGTTTTCCAAACCTTGCAAATGACATACAATAACCTCAAGTTTGGTTGCTTAGCAGGTTTTTTGTTTTGTTTTATAGTGTTTGATGGAGATGATTTTGCCGCTAGGGGGGAACTTGGAGTTCCGAGGCTCGGCGATTCTATGCGAGGGAAATACCAATAGTAGCAGAACTAGCGCTTGTGCCATTAGTTGATAAACACTCAAAGCTGTTAGAAATTTCTAAACTATGTTTGAAAAACAAAGCGCTGGAAAATTTGGAAAACCAACCACTGGCAACAAATCCACTCAATTTGGCTTTTTTCAGTAAGGACATATAAACAGCTGTGGACAATGATATACAGTCACATGGTACCAACCCATGACATTCGTCACAGGCTACGGCACGCTGATTCCAACGGGCAGCTTTGTCCACATCTAATAAGCAGGGGAAAAATTTTGGTGTAGGGCCCGGGGTTGGTGGAATCCCCGGCTTGCATCATAACCAGTAAACTAATCATCAAAGAAACCATTTTAATGGTTATTCTTAGAGTGGTAAAGGTCAACATATTTGTGGTTGTAGTGTGTGCAAGAATATGATCATAATTGGGAAAGTATTGAAAAACTTTCATTGTGATTAGATGTAAATTTGTTGTGGACCGAGGAACTCAAGATAATGATCCAGGGTGTGCGATTGGGAATAAGTTTATCTTCAACGTTAGATATTTCGTGTGAGTTTATGAAGGTGATAAACTGGTTGGCATAGATGTTGAGTCCAACTAGTGTCACCAAAATACACAAGGTCTACGGTACAACATGTTGGAAAATTTATGAGCGTGACAAATTGACAAGTTCATATCTTGACATGTTATGAGTTCGTAACCTCAACCTGTGTGAGTCCTGACAGGGACCCCAAACCCACCGATCTAATTACTCACTACACCCGCACCGTTGTCTCTCACGACATATGCGTGATTCTTTCCATAGTGATGAGTTCAGCACTTAACGGGAATAAAAAAGGCGATTTTGAGGTGGGAAGGGTTCCGAATTTCGATCAATCAACAAACTCTCATGCATCCAAGATGGCGGGTTCGGTTTAGTGATTGCGGTCAAAATCAATGCTATACCAGTCCCGTAGACCAAAATGGCGCGAGCTGCGTAGCTAGATGGACCAGTGAGGTGAAAACCAAATTAAGCAAAGAAAAAGCTCCAAATAGGCAGCTAGGACTAACAAAAAAGTCACTCCAGATGTTCTTAGGAGTCATATAAATTACGAGGGGGGAAAGGGCTATTGGGGAGATAGGTCACAAAAAGTAGTGTTTTGAGTTCAGGGAAAATCCCCAGCGATGTGCGACGAGGATAGTCACATCCCGACGCATGCGCCACAAAATTACACAATGAACTTCACCAAATTTACATAGGCCCCTTCCACACAAGGTACCGACGGACCGTTAATTATGTACCGACAAAACATCTCGGCAGGGGGGGGGGTGGGGGGGGGACACGTGCCCCCCTCTGGCTACGCAACTGCTATTGATCGCGAGTACCTTAAAAATACACCAAATTTCATACTTGTACGTTTAGAGGAATTTCATTTAGACCACTCCGTATTCCGGTTTAATGGCAGTGCTAGGCAATATCAGTAATGTATCATAATGTCATAAGGTAGCGCCGGGCAGCCCCACCGGATTAGTCTCGTTACCAGATGGTAGTCTCAAGCAGGGGGTTCAAATTAGACTTTTATATGGATGCTAATAAGCGATTGTATCTTGACACAGTTACAGTGGGTGAAACAAGGGATGGAATCCAGGCATGAAAATTGGGTAAATTTAAAAAACAAAAAATTATTGACTTAAATTGTGTAGTTCTTATGGGAAAAAGTCAAAATGACTGTAAAACTTAAAACTTTTTTTACACTGAAGTTGTGATAATCAAGTGGGTGTAGGTGGGTGCAGAAAAAGTGGGTGCGCACACAGGTGGGTGCAGGTGAGTGGGGTGCGCCACAGGGGGTGCAGAGAAAAAGTGGGTGCAGAGAAAAGTGGGTGCAGAAAAAGTGGGTGCGCAAAGTGTGGCTCCCTGATTTGACAAGCAAGAGCACAATAAGTGAAGTACACATAAGGAATTGTGGTTGGACCTATAGTGTCAAGATTTCTAGCAAATGGGGGACATTAGAAAACAATTCAAGTCCGTTCACTTGATGACCATAGAGGCCCTAGCTGCTATAGGCACATGTTCACAAATCCATTCATTGCCTGATAATTGACCCTGGAGGTATATTGCTTGATAAGGGTTCAAGGAACATGGTTATTTTATTGCTATGTTATTGTTTTTTATGTAACAGGAAGTTGATTGAACTTTAACTCAACTTAAAAGGCTTTAAAGAATCTGTGGAAGTCACGGATTATCATGATGCCCAAATTTCAAAATGGCCAAAAAGTGAGTCAATTCCTTGTGTTTTCAACCCTTGAGTTCATGTTTGTTTGTTTTTTTTCTTAAAGGCAGACTCAGAGATTTCCCGATGAGGGTGCACTCAATTTTCAAACAAATCATGTTTTTTGCATGTTCATAATGCTAAATGACTATTTTTATTTTCTACTCAAAATAATTCTATTTCGAAATCTCTGAGTCAGCCTTTAAACAACAACATCAGAGAAAGTGGACTATCAACTATACTTCCTGGTTGTATTATACAAACCATGTTTGAGCTTAGCTCAAGCTCCAAGAAGAAAATAACAAAATGACTTCAATATGTAGGCTTAATCATATGTGTCAGTAACTAAGTAAAATTTAGCAAGGAATTTTATCCTTAACCATGATAGATTCCATGATATCTCTTACCTTGTTTCATTAAGTATCTGTGAAATAGCTAGACAACATGCAGTAGTTAATGCGTTGCATGAATATGGTGGATTTAAGTTGAAGGTCATTGAACAAATACAAAAGAAAATGGCACACACACACTCACAGTTAAAATCCCTTACTCAATTGTTAAACAAATCTGTTCCTATTGCAGCACAATGTCTTCAAGTTTGTGGTAAGCATTTTGGTCTTATTTAAAAATCAGTGGATAATAAAAAATATTATAGTTATTTCAGAATAAATATATAGCACCAAACAAGATAATGATGACCTTGATGTTGACTATACTCACTCCTCAAAAAAAACCAGCTAAATGGGGCCGACGAGGTAACCTCATCAATGGAGTAGATTATGTGCGCGCACATTATTCCAATGATATATTTATTATAACAAAAGACCGACCTCCTACCAGCTTGGATTATGTTTCTTGTGACTATGGGCACTTATAATCTAAAGGTCTTGGGTTTGATTCCCAACTCAAGCACAAAATTTTAATTTATTATTATATTTTGAGTTAAAGTTTGCAATTAAAACATCGGAAGAGTCATCTTGACCATGATTTGTGAGGACAATAATAGAGTAATTAGTTGATTGACAGATTACCTGGTTGAATCCAAGCCGCTTGTCTCCATAAGAATTATTCTGAGCAAATTGGTATTTTTCTAAAAGAAACACTTGGTTATTTTTAGCTCAACAGATGTAAAATGCTGTGATTTTGGGATATTTTGTCGGGGGGGGGGGCTCCCATTTTGAAAGCGATGTATATGTAAAGCCTTCAAGTCCCCATTTTTTCGCATCGTTGTCACGCAAAGACCAAATATTTTTTTGAGAATTTTACCACTGTGACCTCAAAAGCCCCATTTTTGGTAACCTTTTATCAAGGCTTTGATTATTTATTCAATTTGTGTGTGTCCGCCCCTCTCTGGACTGCTCAAAGCTGAGTCGTACTCCGCTCGGCCTCACGCCTCCGGCGTTCAACACGCGCCAAACTGGCCAAAGGCGCGCTCGCGGTTGGTGGATAAAAATACGAGGCGTCTTTGACAAAGACTACATTTTTGGGGAAAAATATTCACTCAAATTCACCAACTTTTAAGAAAATTTGCACAACTTTCACCCAAAGACCACATTTTTGGGGAAATTTACCAAATATGTTGCCTAAACATTGCCAAGTCAATTTGGCTGTCTCTCACATAAAGACCCCTGTTTTTTGCATGTCCTCTGTCACCGACTGCAATACAAGCACCAACCTTACACCTGTATCCATTTCATATTCGAGCCCCACCCCGTCCCTTTGATGTGTTGATTTGCTAATTTTTTCCAACATTTTCAAAATGTTTCATGTCACACATTCCCTTTTTTTCTTAACCTTAGATACAAAAACTGGGGTGGGGTCATATGGTCAAAGATAACTTTAATGAACTTTAAACATTTTTGATGCAAACCGGTGTATTATTTGTTGATATGACAACACCAGCCATTGAGAGCCACAATGAGAATTATTTTTTAAGTTTGAACAAAAATGACTGATTGTGGCTTCAAATTATTGCACAGAAGTGGGGATTTAACAAAGTTACTTAGAATAAACTTCAGGGAAGAGAGGGGTAAGTTGAGCCAGTTTTTACATTTCATTCTGCTCAGAAAAAATAAGCAGGACCCAAGTGCAGTGCTGCAAGTGTATGTTTACTTGATTAAGGTATCACAAATTTTGACCAATAGTTTTCATTATCCTTTAATTGGTTTACATACACTTTATTCTGTAATGTGTAACTTGATGCAGTGATTGTCATACCACTTTTTTAGCAAAACATTAATAGGTTATATAATTCCATTAGCAATTCTCTTCAAATTCTTCAAAACAAACTTGCCCGTGTGCTACTTTCTGCTGACATTCGTACACCTATTTCTGATATGATGAGCAACCTTGGCTGGGATAAATTAAGTGACAGATGGAGCAAACATATTCTTCTCCTTGTCTTTAAATGTCTTCTAAATGATGCTCCTTCTTACTTATCATCACCATTTACTTTTACTTCTAATATTCACACCCAAAATACTCGTAGCCAATCATGTAATACACTCGTCATACCTACTTGGAGTATCATACCTGGCAAACGGACATTCCAATACAGAGGTGCTTCAATGTGGAATAATCTTTCACCCCATGTCCGCAGAAATTTTTCAGATATGAATGTTAACACTTTTAAATCTAATACTGTGTTTTGAATCTTGTTTTTATTGCTGTTTTATTTATTGCAGCTCCAATGATAATTGCTGTATCTTTTTCCTTGTATGTTTATGTATTTTAAGGCAACCTTGATTGAAATGCTGCTCTAATTAATCTGTTTCCAACATTATCACATAAATTCATTGTTTGTACATGTATAAATGTTTATTATTTTTCACTTGTAATTATATGTATATCAGGGTCTCATGGGAGACCAGTTTGTAAAACTGATTTGAGTTACCCTGAACAAATAAAAGTTTTACTTATTACTTACATTATACCCTTCACACCTATACTATATCATGTGCTTTATTCCATTAACAGAATAGAGCACCTAATGCAGAATAGGTGCAAAGAGTTAAATGTAATAATAATAGGGCATATAATTACATTATGCCCGTCACTCCTATGCTATATCATGTGCTTTATTCCATTAACAGAATGAAGCACCTGATACAGAGTAGGTGCACAGAGTTTAATGTAATTATGCCAATAATATAGTTGTACTTTTCAATCAACCCATTCTTACAACCGAAAATACAAACCATCGCTTAATGAAAGGTGGAGGTAGGTGTGGAACTCTTTTAATATAAGTTAAAAACACATTTTTTCATAAAATGAAATCTCAAATGGTTTCCAATGAGACTTAATTAGCTTTGAAAACATTCACATAATTTTATTCCTTACCATTGGGCACAGTCATTTAGAGGGACGTTGAAACAATGCCATTTCAAAAGTTGTTTTTAATGCCAAAAATGCTAAATGAATTGACGGCGAGGAACAATGTCTAATCAATTTGAATTTTTACACGCAATTGATTTCTAAAAACTCTTGGCCTATTTACGATGTGCCAACATTGTGTGTCCACAGGGTATAGTTAAGAATACATGTTAACCTCCTGAGGTCTACCGCGATCTTATTGGTTATAAAATGAGTTACATAATATATTTAGCCAATCAGAGACATGGTTAAAAAACCTTAAAGGTTTGAACAAATTATAGGTCTCTTTTGATTGGTTACTAAGAGGTTATATCAATCATGCTATATCATGTAATGAGCCAATCAGAGATACTGTAAGAAAGGAGGTAGACCTCAAGGGGGTAAGTAATATGAGACAGTTATTCATTCACAAGTGGGAATTAGTGAATACTTAAAGGTGCAATGAGAAATTTCAAATAACAGGTGTCCCTAAAATATGTGAAAATTCTGATTTTTGCACTGGTCTAAAGCTTTCTACCAAAAATATCCCCATCTGAAAGGATTAAGCTGAGAAATGATTCTTTAGTACAAAAATAGTGAAATTTCTAATTTCGTATAGGAGCAAATACAAAATTTAGCCTATATGATATATTGAAATAAAAGCAAATCAAAATCACCCTTTTTCTCTTTTAAGACATTTCTGTAGCTGAATACAAGGTAAGAAATCTATTGAGTGTCTATATGAAATTACTATTATGACAATAATTTGGTGGCCTCAAAATCTCTCGTTGCACCTTTAAATGACTTTCAACATCTAGCTTCCTTATTGACTGTAGAAGTTCAAGTTTGAATGTGAGATGTACAATAAGCCTATATGATAAAATGCATACCCTTGAAAATGAATTCCTTAAGGGTTCCACGTTTTTGCCCCTGGGAGGGGCAGACCCCTCCTGCACTCACCCCACCAAACATACTTTATATTCCACAAAACATTAGCTATTATCCAAGAAACAATTTTGCCACTACAATGACTACACAAGATAAACAGATATAAACTTCACACCAAATAGTTTATTAGGCCATAATCAGAATGATGTACAAGCTAAATGTGTAAATATATGTCATGAAGCAATTTACCTGTAGGAGTCAGTACTGGTGGTGAGAATTTGGAAATACACCCATTGCCATTCAATCAAATCTAAAGTAATTTCCCAAAACCCAGGCCGAGAAGTCTGTGAGCAGGCTGTAAACGTTTGCTTCAAGAGATGAGGTACTTCCATTACCAAGTCAGGAAGGAGAGTGATCAAGACACCTAATGTCCTGCCACCAAACACCCGATACTCAAATCATATGGTATAATAACACCACATATCCGAGCAATGCACCTTTGATAAATGAGCGATGCAAAATTAAATAAAATAATGACCCAAATTATCGCTACAACATACAACTCCACAAGCAAAATATTTCAACAATTGGACAATTACGAGGGTGATTGATAAGTTCTAAGCCTAAGGTAGAAAGAGATATGCTACAAAGTTCAAATTTACACCATCTACAGTTTCATTCTTCAAATGAAAATTCCAGAAGTTTCATGTGTATATCTGTTCTAATTTTTAACTTGCAGGTAATCAAACATTGAGAGTTTTGCCGGACTAATTGCAACAATTACGCGAGAAAATTAGAAAGTTGAAGAGAGGAAAGCTGACATCGGGGTGCTCTTCCATCATCATGATCATGAAAATGCCGCAGTCCGTAAGTCTATGGTAGCCATGCCTGCAATCCATCAGTGTGGCTTCAATCTGTAGAACATCCAGCCTATTCACCCGGAAATTTGGCACCGTGTGACTACGATCTCTTCCCAAAGATGAAATAGGCACTCCTTCAACTTTTAAATTTCTCGGTTAAATGCTTCAATAGGTCCGGCCAAAATTCTCAATGTTTATTACCGCAAGTGTATGTAAAATTCGACACAGATATAACATGAAACTTCTGGAATTTTCATTTGAAGAATGAACTGAGATGCTTTGGTAAATTTGAACTGTGTAGCATATCTCTGCTACGACTTAGGCTTAGAAACTTATCAATCACCATCGTATATCCCTCTTTTAAAGGTTCTTATAGTAACAAATTATTTTTTTATATTGGCCTTAATGGGCCTACCATATATTTAATAGAATTTATTTTTAAACATTTTGTTTGTAGACCCTCATGAGACAGAACGAGTAAGGTACATACACAGGGATAACTAGACAGTACACGATGTGTTGTCACCTTCATTTCTTTCATGATTTCATATTATTATTCAAAAATATACATTATTGTACTGAAGAGCTTTGAAGAAGTGCTGGAAAGATATGCTACTGTGCTGGAAGACAATGTTAAATTACCAGGGTTAATATAGCGATGGAAGATCGTTGATGAAGAGATTGATTACCGAGACCTTCGCAGTGAGGAAGTTATAAAAGATCCTCATATTTACAAAATAAGGTACACTCTATTCACTTTCCACTGTTACAGGTGTGCAGGCAAAATGCATAATTAAAAATTATTCTTTTTTTATTTAAAAAATTGAGATTTCTGACTTTTTAAACACAAAATGTTTACAATAATCTGCTTTCTTCATATGATTTTAATTATACCAAATAACATCAAAGTATTAAAATGGTAATAATATTTCGTCATATAACAATTTTAAACACTCAGTTTAGACCCTCATACACCGGATACTAGAAGTACACAGATGTGTCACCTTCATTTTTTTCATGATTTTCAATATTATAATTCAAAAAATATACATTATTGTACTTGAAGAGCTTTGAAGAAGTGCTGGAAGATATGCAACTGTGCTGGAAGACAATGTTAATACAGCGATGGAAGATCGTTGATGCAAGAGATCTGATTACCGAGACCTCTCGCAAGTGAGAGAATTTAATATATTGTTATCATACACCCATTGTACAGACATGTTAAATCATGATATTTTCCAGAAAACATTTTTCTTTACCATTATTTCATCATTATGCCCATGTGTGCATTTTCATACAACTGTATTATTTTTCACCAGAAATATATTCCATTTCCCTTGAATACCAGAAATTCCAAACTCTTGTACTGGAGTGGAGGGTGTGTGCATTCTACCCCAAAAGATCTATTTTTATTTTTCTTGTAGCAATTATGTACAGTATAATACAATATACAGGGGCGGATCCAGGATTTCTCAATAGAGGGGGCGCCAAATTTTCCTGCGTCCGCTGAGCGCCCACAAAGCGAGATCTACATGGCGCCTGACACCCTGTACCATCATTATTCGAGATCTACACGGCGCCCACAGTGCATACAAGTCATTTTTATATATCTACAGTACGCCTGGCACTATATGCGGCGCCCTGTGTTCTGCAAAAAATAGAGGGGGCGCGCGCCGGGGGCGCCCCCCTCTAAATCCGCCCCTGATATATAACCATATAATTGTTTTGTGTAATCAACACTGTAAATGTCAACGAATAACACTTTTTAACACTTCAACGTGTTAATTTTTATATTTTACATGCAAAGGTATATAGGAGGCATTGCACAAGATTAACACTAAAATATGTAAAAACAAGTGTTAGTGTTAATGATTTAAAGTGTTAAAAATCATTAACACTAACAGACAGACACACACATACAAAAGGAATCTGCTGTCGCAATATCCACATGGCTTTCTAAACTAGGGCATAAAAATTGGAGGATCACACTTTCAAAAGTCACCATAGGGCCAGGGTTGCTGTAGAAAAACAGTATTTTGCTGTATTTCCAAATTACAGACAAATAATATTACATTTTAAGCTTTTTTTGCAGTATTTATCTGTAAATTGGACTGTATTTTTAGAATATAAAATGCTGACAGATTTCATTATATTTTTCATGATTATTTAAATGACTCCAAAAAGCTTTTGATGGCATTTTACCTTATATTCCTGAATATCCCATATGACCAAACCCTTAAAATTATTTTGAACAACTTAGTATGTAACTTGTGCATTTTTAACAATTTTCCACTATCAAATAATCCTACTTATCCTAGTTGCCATTTAACCTCTCATACATGAACATTCCATATTGGTTGTGTAGTGCTTTAAAAAAAAAAAAAAAAAAAAAAAAAAAAAAAAAAAAAAAAAAAAAAAAAAAAAAAAAAAGACCCACCCTTCAGCAAATCATTGAATCAGCACAACATTAGTAAATATCCTGTCATTCTTGTACAAGAAGCATTTTGTACATTTTTACATAATGACCCTGGGTAATGACCTAAAATGACACCTAGATGACCTTTGACCTCTTATTCACTGAACACCCCATATGCCCCACCCTTCAAGGGTCATCTGATCAAATACCATACCATTTCTATGCAAGAATTAGCATTTCATGCAAGAACATACCTTTTTACTACGTCTGTAACAACTTTTATCATTTAGTAGACATGAATGGTGAATGCTGATTGGTTAATGTCCCAATTAATATTTTCCCGTATTACCAGAGTAATTTTTCATTACTCACTGGATATGAGCCCGTATTATGTAATGCTTACCCCAAGTATCAAGTCCCCCTGCTTTACATGCATTCAAATCTATAGATGTAATGATCTTGTGCATCTGTGGAAGAGGCTGTTTTGGTCCAGCCAGGTCCAGCACCCTCTGAAGAGCACAATCCAACATGGCCTTTTTCGTTCAACACAATGGTGTGACTGCTGCTGGCAATCTCAAACAAATATTTCTACTTGATACATTTTCCCTATGTTTTTCATGTACAAAAACATTTTTCAAGTTCCCCTGTGAGTTTTGAAGGAATAGTGACCAATGTGATGTCTTTCAAAGAGGTAAGTTACAGGGGCGGATCCCGGATTTCTCAATAGAGGGGGCGCCAAATTTTTAGGGCGCCCACAAACATGACATTGAAGCCAGATCTACACGGCCACCGACGCCCTGCGTACGGGTCTGTTCATCTCAAACTTTAGAATTTAGCATTTTAGGTAACTATCTTTCGTTCTAGTTGAATATTTTTAAATATGCATGAAGTGACATGAATTAAAATATCTGACTATAGCAAAAATGAAGTTTAATTTGACAGATTTCAATCAAAATAATTAGACTATTCATTTAATTCTAGTAATGCATCATCAATGAAAACAGCTATCCATGGTAGTTAAAGAGACATGAGGAGATTTCCAGAAAGAAGCGCCACCAATTTTTTTCGAACGTATGTTTTTTACATATTTGGAATGCTTACCAATGTATTAGATCACACCTGAAGTGAATAAGCCGAATACGCCGTCTTTATGTAATAAGATGATGATTTAGTAGTTTCTGTCGTGCACGACAGAAAGTCAAAGCATGGTTTTCTATGGGGAACAATTACGATAGCAGGCAAAACAAGGTTTGCGGTTTTCTTTTGCACCTGTTTGTCCAATAAACCTTTCAAACGTTCTCGGTAGGTGGTCTACAACCGATCCAGTGAAATTTGAGAGAAATTCATATCCTAAAAAAATCTCCTCCTGTCACTTTAAGTGAATGGGCTTCCTCTCGGGTGTGGCCATTTTGTGACCCACTGACACACATGACCCTGATGAATTTAGCAGACATTACGGAATAAAGTGCACTTTATTCCATAGAATTCATCAGGGTCATGTGTGTCAGTGGGTCACAAAATGCATGGCCACACCCCTTCCTCTCAGTGATGTATTATTTATTATAACATATGCTGCACAGAGTGAATGAATCTCAAATGTTTATGTGCCATTAATTGTTGTTATCCTTTACATTTACATTTTGTACAAAATTCCCTCGCACAGCAGCCTCTACATTGTCACCACCAGTGGTAATCAGCTGGTCATTGCAATCTACATAGTTTCTACAGTAGCCCTGTACCCTCAACGATCGCATGAAGTGACACAATAAAATATCTGACTATAGCAAAAATGAAGTTTATTGGACAGAATTTTAATCAAAATATTGGACTAGGCCTCTAATTTGACAGCATTTTAATCAAAATATTGGACTAGCCCTCTAATTCTATAAGTATCATCAATGAAAACAGACTGAAAACAGCTAGTGATCACTTGGTAGGATGTGGAGGAGTGAACGGGCTTCCTTTCATTGGTGTACCATTTATTTTAACATGTACTGTATAGGGTGAATAAAACTCAAATGTGTACGTGCCATTGTTGTTATCCTTTACATTTTGTGTAGTACTAGTAAGATAACCAGGATGGTCCATCACAGCAGCCTCTACATTGTCACCACCAGTGTTAATCAGCTGGTCATTGCAATCTACAGCTTGCACAGTGACACTGTATTTGTCAAGATTGACCCATAATTTTCTAATATGCAATTCAAACTGAATTGTACAGTGCATTGGATCAATGCATGGTTTACCTTGGGGCAATAATGTTGCAGGTCTGTTGGTCTGAGGATCTAATTTCACCTTCTCAACTTTAGTTCTCTGCATATCTTTCCTTCTGCTTGCTTTTGGTGTTTGATAAAGCCAGGTTATATCACACAAGTTCTGCAGTGATTTTTTAATCTGTCCCTCAGCAGATTGATGCTTGGTAGTGAAAGCTGACTTATCTGATGTAGTCTCAGGTAGCTCTGTGTTCTCTAGTTCATGTAGTCTATCCATGATTTGCTTGTGTGAGGTCAATAGCTGTATGGGATGGCTCATATCACAGGCTTTGTTGGCAAACTCACAGGCACTGGTCATTTGGGCTGCAAGGAAATCTACCAACTCTATGCTTGCTGACAAGTGAGTCATCTCTGTTTGATAGAGGTGTTTCAAGTAGGAGTGGGCTTTGCTGTACTGAGATTTGATTAAGTTGTGTAGTTTCTGTTCAGATTCCTGCATTTCTTTCTCTTTCTGATTGAAGCTATCTGTCAATTTCTTTTGTGTTGTTTCAATGACTACCCGTTTTCTAGTCAGCTCTTGATTTTGTTTGTTTACTCCGGCTGCCAATTGCTGCATGTTGGCTACTATCTCATCTATTGCTGCTGCTACCTCAATAAGTTCATGACCCCGATGATCAGTAAGACCACATGTTGCACAAACAGGTACTTTACAATCACCTTCTCTACAGAACATTGTTAAGTCTTGCTTTGGATGCTTCTCACAATGTTGTTGCTGTGTCAATGGATTGTATTTCTTTTCCTGCAGGTCAGCCATGGTTGTCCACTTATGCTTGCGCAAGGGACCCAATTTTCTGTGTACGTCCTCACAGTCTTGACAAAGAAAACAACCGCAGTCATGACAAAAGCTCACAGCTTGGTTCTTCTTATCACAACTGCCACACGGTACTGCAAGATTGAAGATATCTTGATACTCCTTCAAGTTCTCTACTATGAAGTTATTTGGTAGGCTGTCTATAGTTCCTCTTGGCAATGTTACTTCTCCACGGCAATTTGGGCAGTTGAACTTTGTTCGCTTTCCAGCGTGCTGCTGTAGACAAGACTTACAATAGGTGTGTAGACAAGGCAAACATTTTGCTTGGTGTTCTCCACGGTCATATGGCTCCAAACAGATAGAACAAGTCAAAAACTCCTCCTTGAATCCCTCCCTTCTCTGAGATGGTGACAATGAAGCAGCCATGTCTTGTTTAGAAAACTGTGGAGCAAAAAAAGTGTATATAGTCTTTTTGAGGAAAAGAAACAATGTTCCTATATTATACACACATTCTTTGGTAAATGTCTACTTTTAAGTGTCTGGAAACCTGATTTTAAAACTTCAATTTTGGAAACTATAGTTCAATTCTCAAAGATGAACCACTATATGCATCACGATCAAACTTGTGGTGTAATCTTTAACATATGTTTACAGGAATTTAATTTCATACGTGTTTATTTTTTTCAGTTCAGGTTGTTCAACACATTCAGTCATACCTGTAAATGTTTTGGGGCAAAAGTGAAGTGATGTGACGGAGATGATGGTCCTTACATGGTTTTGTAGGAACAGTGATGTCTGGTGGGATAGTTTGGGGGTATGGTACAGGTCACCAATCTGCTGTGCTACTGATTATAAAACCAGAGTGCAGAAGCTTATCAATTAAGTGATGGCTTTCAAAGATGACAACATTCTTACCACAATACAATTAATATTTACAGTGAAAAATACAAAATTTGTGAACAATGACTTGGTAAAAAGAAAAATTGGTAATTAAAAAAGAAAGACTTGTTCAATTGTTAACACTTAAGTGACCGGGGGGTCCTATGGACCCCAAAATTTGTTTTCGTACTGGCCGCTTTACACGTGGGATTTTTTCGCCGAAATTTTTTGTAATTGTCTGACTTTTAAATACGCTTCTTTTCATACAAACAAATTTAAATCGGCCAAATCGCATCATTTTAAGAGGGTTTGGGAGGGAATTATGGGTAAGGTTGTCTTCCAGGACCCTTTAGTTTAGGTGCGTAATTACGTAGATTCGGTGAATTTTTGGCGGGGAAAATATAATTTATCAGTGAGAGAAAATACGCGGAATTGCCGAAAATCGCGCGTCAAAAGCTCGTTTTCTAAACGCCGATCCCCCGGACCCTTAGGAATCAATTTGGAGGTAAAGAATTAATTTATGTTGGAAGCTGTCCTGCGGGAAATCATATTCGGCTTCCCGGGAAATTTACATTTTTTCCAGCCCTGTAGATGAGTGTACTGGAATGTTTTTTACCTAATTAGCGCCCCGGGTGCTTCATATCCATACGTCAAAGCATGGATATGAAAGCACGACCAAGTTACCCAATAATGGCCCCTACATGACTTTTGACCCCAAAATAACCCCTCGAAAACGTGACCACAAAAGTGGCACGGCAAAACTCTACCACCATACCAAAACTCATATCCATACGTCAAAGCACGGCCAAGTAACCCAATAATGACCCCAGGATTACCTTTGACCCCAAAATGACCCCTCGAAAACGTGACCACAAAACTTGTACGGTGAAAGTCTACCACCATACCAAAACTCAGGGGCATAACTATCATAGGGACAGAGTGGACAAAGTCCACAGGCCCCGAAAGGTTAGGGGCCCCCAAGAGATTGGAGAAAAAGAGAGAGGGTGAGGGAGAAATGAGAGAGAGCGAGAAAAAAAAAGAGGGAGAGAGAGAGGGAGGGAGAACAATAAATGATAAGATTTGAACGTTTTCAAAACATGGCCTAATGCTATCACACTGTATTTATTAATTCCGGGGCCCTTCTAGAATGCCTGATACCGATAAGTGAATAAGCGAGAGGCCCTATATTAATGTCAATGTAGGCAAGTCTGCATTTGATACTGATACAGGAGATCGAGAGGCCCTATCTTAATGTCAATATAGGCAATTCTGCATTTAAAAATTACAATGGGCCATTTACCAGGGCCCCAGATACCAAATCATAATGGCGTTGGATTCGCTGACCCTTGTTATGGGCCCCGTGGTGGTGGCTTTTCTTATTTTGTACTTAAATTTTGGATCCCTTCTGGGCCTATTTGACCCAATGACAAATTCAGACCTGCATGCTATTTATCAATGTCTATCACTAGTTTTTCTAGAATAATGAGGAATAGGGCTCAAAAGTTCTAGAGAAAAACGAGTTTGGTGAAAAAAGTCCATGGAGGAGCTCTTGAAGGCTAAAGAAGCATACTTTTGCTTATCGTGGATTCAGTGACCCGTGTTATAGGCCCAAGATGGCAAGTTGTGTTTTCTTAAATTTTGAAAAAACTCAATTTTTGCAATAGTTGACACAATAGCGGAATACAGATCGCTGATTTTGTACTCGCATGTGCACTTTTCCTGCAGGAGAATTAGTAATCACTTTTCTGTCTGATCTGTTGTCTGTCTGTCCGTCTGTCTGTGGTCTGTCTACATGGGTCTGTCTGCCGAATCCGTGTTCACGTGCTTGGGACGATTATCTGGAGTTCCGTAAGGGTTACGGTGATGTAACTTGTGGAAAGAAGCGGGTCCAGAGTTCGTGACGGGAGTAGATTTAGGGCCCGTAAAATATGCTAATTAAGTATCTATTTGCATAAATTTACGAAAATGAGATTCCCGTTAAGGATTTGTGTACCAGTTTTCTGGATGTTCTGTGAGGCGTTTATGAGAGTTGTAACTTGGTGGAAGGGAAGCGGGGCTGGAGAGTTCTCGAACTGATTAGATTCGGGCGTAATTCGGGCAACAGTAATATGCAATGAGCTAATTAATATGCAAAAATAAGCGTAAGGCTATATTTGAAACTGTACATCGGATACAGAAAATTCCTCGCTGCATGAAAGCCTATCATGGTGCGCATCTTTTTTGCAAAAAGTGGGTGATACAATGCGGCTTAGGGTAGCAAAATGAGTAATTAAAATATGCGTAAATTACTGATAGCTCTGAAACCTATACATAGATAGGCAAAATTCCTTCGCTGCATGAAAGAGTACTATGCCATGCATCTTTTGGGAGAGAATATAATTGGTTAAAAAGTGGCCATTTAGGGCGTTAAATATGCTAAGTAAGTGTATAATTTGCTAATTTTTAACCAAACAAGCTAGCTTGTGTACAAGTTATCTATAGAGTTCGTAAATAAGGCATATAATGATTGTTGTAATTGGTGTAAGGAGCGGGTTGAAGAGTCTTGACTGAATTAGAATTTGAGGCGTTATTTGGGTAATTAGGTAGGCAAATGAATGAGCTAATTATGCATAAAATCTGCGTAATTGACTAGTATTTTTCAAGGACTTAGTCGGATTATACACAAAATTCCTTCATTATGAAAGCCGTATGGTGGCATCCTGTTCCATTTGAGAGTATGTGATATTGTAAATGAGCTAAGTAAAATATTGCATAAGCGACGAGAAAATTAAAAAACCCTGTTTACGGGCCCGACCGACCCCGATTTTCTCGTTTTGCAGAATGTAGTTTTTTTGCGTTTTTCCAAAAATCATGAAAAAAATCAGCCTGTTTTTGAGCCAAATTTTCCAATTTGGCAAATCTTTCTTAGAGAATTTGTTTGTAAAAAAATTTCATTTTTTTTCTCTTAATTTTTCAGATTTTGGGGCTATTTTAGGCCAATGTTGACGGTCCAGAAAAGAAAAAAAAATTAAAAAAAGAAAAAAATGTGCCCGACCCCGAACCCCGGACCCTACTCGAAAGGTCGCTCTGCCGAAAACAGGGTTTTCTTTTTTCGTCGCCAATGGCTCTCCCTTTGTGTTAATGCCACTGAAACGTATCCCGACTGAGGAACCGCCCCCCATGGCACACAGCACCATTGTATATTATTGCTACCTGAAAACAAACCTAGTTTGGCATCAATCTTTCTTTGGTGTGACAGATATGCTATGTGATAGCATTCGTGAGTTTTTCACTTTTGGTGGGACCAATTGTGAGTAACCGTTACAACGGCGGCAATTTGTAGATGTCCAATTTCAATCCAACTTTAACATCGCCGTAATCTGCTCAATTTCACGCACCGAATGACTTTTTTTTCAAGCTACAATGTGAGACGTAGACAAACTTAGGTACTGTCATCCTGCTTATCACCCACAGGGACACTTCTTAATGTCCCAACTTTTTATCCGGATTCGCGTGTATTTTAGCTGTTGACGATCGGGTTAAGCTAGGGTGTTGTGGCAGGACAAAAGGTAGATACATGGATGCCTTTAGCATGGGCGATTGAGGGTATTGGCGATGCGGGGTGTTATTGTGGCCTTGGTTTGGGAAGTAGTGTGTGGATTACTGCGTCGGTGTCCTTAATTCATGTTGTTGTTTTCGGCGTTGGGCTAGATTGTCTATAGTCGAAACTGAGTTCGGGGGACAGGTCTGTTTTCTTACTTGAGTGACTGGAAGAATCAACATTACAGGGTTTCTTTGGATGGGGTGAGGAGGTGTGTTAGGGAATCGATTTTTTTCCGCAATGCGTATCGCGGTATTCTTTGAGAGTGCGATAGTGTGTCAGGAGCCTGCAGCGGGTAGGGGTTATTTACCGGTATTTACTATGTTGCTGGGGGGACGGGGTAGGCGTGGATGGTCTCAGCCGGGGGGTTGGGGTACTGCGTCTTTGTTCTGCTCCATGGCTTGTACCGGTGTGGTGAGGATGGGTGTGTGGGGGGTTTTGTGGTGGTTCGTACGAGTTGTGGTGAGGGCATAGGGAGTGCCAACGGAGTGGGGTATTGCAATGATCGCTGTTGCAGAGTGTTGGGAGGTTTTCGGGATTTTCTTTTTTTACACTATTTAGATAATAGATGCAGTGTGTTGGATTTTGGTAGGGGGTGGGTGGAGAGTAATCATCTGGTTTCACAATTCAGTACTCGGGAATTTTCAAATAGTGCAGAGCGGTAGCCGTTTGTGGTGCACTCTCACACCCACTCTTGGCCTGGTAGTTTGTGTGCGTAGGAGGCTTCACCCCCCTCTTCCCTCTTTCCCCCCTCCCTCCCCCCCCCACCCTTTTTCTCGTTCCTTTTTTCTCCCGCTTCCTCCCCCCTTTGTTCCCTTTTTTCCTTCTTTTTCCCCCTTCTTCGGGGGGGCTGGTGTTGAGAGGAGGGGTGGGGCGTTGGGGAGGGGGAGTGATGTTGGGGAGGGTATGCCGGGTGTTGGGGAGGGTGTGGGGTGTTGCGGGGTGTTGGGGAGGGGGTGGTGGGTGGGGGTGGTGGGGGGTTGCAGGGTATTGCAAGGGTGTTTGGGGAGGGGGCGGTATTGTGTTGCAGGGTGTTGTTGGGGGGAGGGGTTTATTGTATTGCAGAGGTGTTGGGGAGGGGGTGGGGTGTTGCAGGGCGTTGGGGAGGGGTGGGTGTATGCAGGATGTTGGGGAGGGGTGGGGTGTGCGGTTGGGGGGAGGGGTGGGGTGTTGCAGGGTGTTGGGGAGGGGGTTGTTAGGGGGTGTTGGGGATTGGAGGGGGTGGATGTTGCAGGGTATTGCAGGGTGTTGGGGGAGAGGGTGCGGTGTTGCACGGTCCTGTTAGTGTTGGGGAAGAGTGGATTAGGTGAGGGTGTGGGAGGGGGTGGGGGTTTTGGTTTTTTAATTTTGGGGAGGGGTTGGGGTTTTTGAGCAAGGTTTGTGGGTCGGCTATGGAGGGGGGAGGGGGTGATGAGGGGGTGTTGGGGTTTGAGGGGGGGGGATGGGTATCTGGGGAGGGGGGGGGGGTGTGGTGAGGGTTGGTGGGGTGTGGGAAGGGATGTCTGGGGAGGTGGGGGGGTTGAGCGGTGGTGGGGCAGGGGGTCTGCTGGGTGTGGAGGGGGTTGGGGAGGGGGTGAGGGGGTATGGTGGGAACGGGGTAGGGGTGTGGTGAAGGACGGGTGGTGGGGGGGTTGGGGGGGGGGGTAGGCGTGGGGGAGGGGGTGGGGTGTATTTGTGAGGGAGGGGGGTGGGGTGTTGAGGGATTGGGGGAGGGGGGTAGGGTTTTTTTTTGGGGAAGGTGTTGGGGGAGGGGTGGGGTGTTTAGGGGGGAGGGTGTTGAGGGGTTGTTGGGGAGTGTTGAGGGCGGGTGTTGGAGGGAGGTTGCGGGGATGGGGATTGGGGGAGGACTGTGGACGGGGTTTGGGAGGCCAGGGGTGGGGGAGGCGGGGGGGCGGGTGTGGACAGCGAGGTGGAGGGGGATTTCAGGCGGGGGGGGGCCAGGGTGGGGTTCGGGTGCGTTGAGGGAGTTAGGAGAGGGGGTGGGGGGTTGAGGGATGTGGTGGGGGGGATGGGGCGGGGGGGGCAGGGTTGAGGGGGGTTTGGGAGGAAGGTTGGGGGGGGTTTAGCGGGTGGGGGAGGGCGGTGAGGGGGGTGAGGGGTAGTGAGGGGAGGCTGGTGGGTGTGGCGTGGCGCGTGGGCGGGTGGGTGTGGGTGGGAGGGGGTGGTGATGTTGATGGACGTGGGCGGGCGAGTGGATGTGTGGTGGGGAGGTCGTGCCTGGGCGAGGGGGGGAGGGGGGGGTGGTGGGAGGGTATCTTGTGGGGGAGTGGCTGGGCGGGTGAGCGGATGGGGGCCGGTAGGGGTCTGGCGTCGTGGTGAGGTCCTAGTCTTTCCATTCCTCGCTGTCGCAGACTCCTTTGTAACTTCCACGGGTTTTTAATTCTGAAATTGTCTTGAGGGGGTTGGGAGAGGTGGGGCGGTGAGTGGGTGGGGTGTGCAGGAAGTGAAGGGGAAGGTGTTGGGGAAGAGGGGGGCACTGGGGGTGGTGGGGGGGGGGGGGGGGGGGGAGGGGGAGGGGTTGAGGGGTGGTGGTGGGACGGCGGTGTGGGGTGTTGAGGGTGCTGGGGAAGGGGGGGCGGGTTGTGAGGGCTGGGTGGTTTGGGGAGGGGTAGGGTGTGAGGGGTGTGGGGAGGGGGGTGGGTGGGGGTGTCGGTTGCGGGGTGGGCTGGGGGTGTGGGGACGGGGGGGGGGTGTTGAGGAGTGTTGGGGAGGGAGATGGGTGGTGGCGGGGTGTTGGGGAGGGGTGGGGTGTGCGTGGGTTGTGGGAGGGGGCTGGGGGTGGGCGGGATGTTGGGGTAGGTGTGGGGGGTTTGAAGGGTGTTGGGGGTTGGGGTGGGGTGTTGCGGTGGGTTGGGGAGGGGTGGGGTGTTGGGAGAGGGGTGGAGTGTCTGTGGGGGGTTGGGGGAGGGGGGTGGGTGTTGCGGGGGTGTTAGGAGGGGGTTGCGGGGGGTGGTGGGAGGGGGTGGGGGTGGCGGGGATTGTTGGGAGGGGGTGGGGTGTTGGGGAGGGTGGGGGGGGTTGTTGCGGGGTGTTGGGAGGGGTGGGGTGTGGGCTGTTGCGGTGGTGTTGGGGAGGGGGTGGGGTGTTGGGTGTTGGGGCTGGTAGGGTAGGGGTGGGGTGTGCAGGGTGTTGGGGAGGGGATGGAGGTGGTGGGAGGATATATCGGCAATCCTCACTGTTTCTGTTTGCACAACTTTTTTGGGAAGACTCTATTCATTACATTGCAATCTGGCTCTGTGACTCTTTGTCTTACAGCTAGGCGTGGTGAAAGCAGGCGAGAATTGTGGTCAAGAACCGCCTTGTTTTCTAGAATGAGGAATTGAGGCCCCGAAAGTTCTAGAGAATACGCGTGATTTGCGAAGAAAAGACCCACAGCACTGAGGGGTCTTCTGAAGACGACGCCTAATTTCTTTAGCGTGGATTCAGTTTGCCGTGTTGCTCCGTTGTGATATGGGCCCCAAGATGACTTGTTTGTGTTCTTTTAAAATTTTGACTCAATCCTTGCCATATTTGACACAATGGCATATTCAGCCTTGAATGCGATCATCAAAGTCTAACACTATTTTTTGAGAAATGGGGAAATGGGCCCAGAGATAAAGGCTCTTAGAAGAGATTGGAGGGAGGGAGAGAGAGAGAGAGAAAGGGACAAGCATAGCATAATTAATATATAGATGATATTATTTTATATATGCTTATTAGTATTTGATAACCTATGTGAAAGACCTACAATTCTCTATAGGAATGTTTCGTAAGAGACATTACTACACAAAATATCTCAATACTTCACCACGATAATCAATCATTTGGCAGTGTTTGTCAAGAAAACCTTGGTTTTTGAGGATTTCATAAAAATTTGAAAATTTGAGGTCGGGGCTCTCAAAGTATATGTATGGCAACTAGTTCACTTTAGTTTTTCAGATTGATTATTGAGTAACAATTTGCTTAAATTACACCACGAGAATGCTATTTGTCGGTTCAGTTCCGTTCGACAACTGCTTTTAATTTTGATAAAATTTTGCATTAGGATTGATAACAAGTTAAGTTTATTAAGCAAATTCGAACGAAGAAAAATATATTATGAAGATAATAGAGTCCTTCTTTTTTACAAACAACCCTTTGTTCTGGGCATAAACTTTTGAGCATCATTTTATTTTCAATTAGACATACGAAAAACAATGTAATGGTTACCATTCGCACATCACGGTATCATTATTGATATCGGGACAGCAGTAATCATAACTGTATTCGTCGAGTCTTCGGGAGAAATCTCTAGGCAGTTTATTTCATTAGAAGTCTGTCATTATAAATAATGACTTTTTTGCTTATTTATGTTAAATCAGTGATGACAGTAGTTATAAAATTATGTGTTTCCGTTGTTATGTATTTGGGTATTGCGTGCTGTATAGGTGAGGGGTGCTGAATGTGCGACATATGAGTTGAACTTTGATCCAAGTTTTGGGGCATATCTGTACCAAGGTGGCCCCAGTTGGTTTTTGTCAATGGGCCCCGAACATGCTAGCTACGCCCATGTATCTGGCCCCCCCTTGTGGGACCTGGTTCCTAATACGGGAATAAAAACCTATATAAGCAATATAGGGCCTACAAGAAAATGACACTTCGGCTAATAGAAATTACACACTCAGGGTGATTTGCTGATATGTTTAGGTTAAGTTTTCCTATTTGAAACAGCCCCAATCACAACTGAATTTGATACCCCTAGCCAGACTAAAACTTGATTATTGTGAATGTGGGTATTTCCAGTCGGGGGGCGGGTAACTTGTACATGTGCCGGGTAACCACCCGAGTTACA
Source organism: Ophioderma brevispina (assembly GCA_023653785.1). Classification (NCBI taxonomy): domain Eukaryota; kingdom Metazoa; phylum Echinodermata; class Ophiuroidea; order Amphilepidida; family Ophiodermatidae; genus Ophioderma; species Ophioderma brevispina. Next base: position 26,987 of record JAMKCH010023689.1, read on the forward strand.
AGGGTTCCGCGGTGGACCCTATATGAGACCAGAGAAACAAAGAAATGGGACCTCAGAGACCAGATATATTCAAATGGATACCCTACCAGAGACCAGACTTATTCAAATATAGACACCCTAACAAGACCAGGGCCAAGCAAGATTACCGGATTTTAACCTGGAATTTTGACACAATTTTGAGTATTTAGGACTTTTGATTCTGTTTGGAGCATGATATAAAACCAAGTCATGATTCTAACAGATTCATGCTGATTTTATACTCTATCCTGTGGTTTTGTGTTATGAGCAATTGCTTGTTTCCCACAGGCTACTGTGCTGTAATTTCTGTCCGTTTAGGACAGAAAATACAAAATTGCGAATTTCTTTCAGATATGACCAAATTTGCACGTAAGATTGGGCACACATGGATTAAGCTAACGGTTCAAATGATATAAAAATCTCAACATTTTTTAGGTAAGTAGGGGGGACGAGGCTGAGAATCACAAAATGCCCCTTAAAACAATGGTTTGAAGGTGCAAAGAGAGATTTTGAGGCACCCAAATATTGTGCCATAATAGTAATTTCATATAGATTAGACACTCAATAGATTCCTTACCTCATATTTGGTTACAGAAATGTCTTAAGAGAAAAAAACGTGATTTTGATTTGCTTATATTTCACATTCAACATAAAACATCGCTTGAATTTTGTAATTTCTCCTATATACGGATAGAAATTGCACAATTTTGTACCAAAGAAACATTCTCAGGTTAATCCTTTCAGATGTCGATATTTTGGTGGAAAGCTTTACATCTGGGCCAAAATCAGTACTTTCGATTTTTTAGGAACACCTGATATGTGAAATCTCTCGTTGCACCTTTTAAGGGGCACCACCTGATCCTCAGCCTCGACCCTATGTTTCACACCAAACCTGAGAATATTGGAAAGGTTTCGACTTCAAAAACATGGGTATACATCAACACCAAGATTAAAGCAATAATAGCACATTTTTTAAGAACGCCCCCAACTTTCCAAAAATTTTAAGATTTTTACACGGTTGCATTGATAACTGGCTAGTAAACTATACCTGTGAATGGTTAAGCTCGAAAATGTCTGTGTTGCAAACGAAGGAATTTTGTAATTAAAATAATAAATATCGGAGATCTCGGATAATAATTGAACGGATGTTGGAAGCGGCCTTCCAATATGAAATAGCCGAAAAATAGCGCCATGTACTTGTCTACACTCATTCATTAGTTGCTTTATTGGTTCATGCAAGTCAAATTAAAGGTCCTTTTCTTGAGGTGGCACTATTTCATCATGGACAGACATAAACTTAACATTTCCAGCTCTGCCTTTAAGTACAATCTGGGATACCAATTTTAATTACAAAATCGCTTATTTTATAAATATGCATTTTTTAGCATTCTCGTTCACAGGTATAGTTTTCTAGACAATTGTCAACATAAAAATATCAAATTTTGAAAACTGGGTCGCTCTTCAAAAATGTGCTGTTATTGCTTTAAGGTAATCAGGGCATGAAGCGGATATAATGGCAAAACAGGTTTTTTGGCGACCATTTTGAATTTGATCACCACAATAAACACACGAAGAGCTGATTAATGGCAAAACTATGTGACAACGGGCATTATGAATGTTCATTTTTGGGGGTGGGAAAAATCATCAATTTTTCACAAAATAAGAATTTTCTTCTGGCACTGGCACATTTTCACAAAATAAGAATTTCTTCAATTTGCTCTCAAATGATAGTCTAGGCCATTGGAAGAACAGAGGTATATTTTACACATAAAAAACATACCCAAAAACAGGGACATTCATATGAGGATAAAAACATCCAGAAATTTGTAGGCCAACTTTTAAGTTTTCCGTAACTTTAAGCAACAATGTGTATATTACATGAATATTTTTGACTCGTACTCACTGATATTAAAACCACAAAGGTTATAGACCGATCAAACAGTGTGCATAGCGTGGGAAACATGCATACGGCGTGCGTGTTCTTGTGTTAAACTCCATTTTCGTCGTCTGCTGAATTTAACGTTAAATTATAAAATCCTTGTGTTTACCCATAAGGAAGCTGATTTGGTCTTAATCATTTCGGGTGAGGGCTTTTGTATATAAAAGCCTTACAACAATGCAAAATTATCGATTTTGAAAATCTTGAGGCGCACTATTTTTTCAAATGTGCCAGTGTCTCTTTAATGATATTTGACATGTTGTATTTCTTGACCTCAAAAACATATGCAGACACCAAGATCATGGTAATCAGGATAACCAATTTATAGGCAAAAATAGGGTTTTGGGCAGCCATTTTGATGTTTTAAATTTTTGGTGGGATCGGTTGGAGTGAAAATTTGCTTCCCGCTATTTTTAAAAAAAACCCATGCAGCGGGTGCAAGTTTTCATGCTTCTAACCAGAAGTGCACGCCTCGGTCACATATCCGCCCGGCCACTACCCATTGCCTTACCGATGGCAGTGACAGGGCATGCTTCTTTGTACTGTAAAATTCTTTTTAAAAAGTTGTTTAAAAGTTAGTTGTTTAATGGGTGAACAACTGTTTAAACGATTAACTTTTTGTAGTGTGTAAACATATTTTAAGTGCATTGATCTAACTCAGATTGTAAACTCAAAGAGTGTCTTGTTTTGTCCTGTACGTATACTTTCCACTGGGGAAATTATCTTTCAGTGAAGTCAAGATGCAAAATAACATCAACTTTAAAACAAGATGGAAATCAAGTAAACAAGAGCACCAATGGTGCTGTAGCTCAGCAGGTCATCAATATGGGCCTTTGTGGCCCAAGGAACTTATAGATCAAATAATGCCCTTTACTAGACCCTGTGACCTTTGAATCAATCTGTTAACACCCCATATGGGCCTTGGGACAGTGGTTCTTCTGACTGATTTGTGTTAAGAGTCAACACATTGCCATAACAACTGCTCTGCATACTACGTATACCGAGTTAAATAAATTATCAAAGAATGCACCTTCAATCAGCCCATGTGATATTTGACCCAGACCTGTGTTCACCTCATGGGCCATGGGTCAGTGGTTCTTCTGAGCACAATTGGCAATAATAGCAATTGATTTGTGGCACAAGAAGGAATTTAGAGATTTTCAAGAATGCTCCTTTAATTGGCCCATGACCTTTGACCCAAATTTGTGAACCTCAAGTGTTTGTAATGTGGGTTCATTTCAGTATGTTTGATTGACTGCTTCTTTAACCACCTGGCACTA
>JAMKCH010023690.1:0-20350 GCA_023653785.1 Ophioderma brevispina
TTGCAGTTCGATCGTACCAGGAATTGTGGTGGTGGTGTTGTCTCCATGCTGATGAAATATTAACTGTAATATCCGCCTGATCTTCAACGTGCCTGAATTGTATGTCTTGAGAAAGTTTCTGCCCTCAAAATTGAACGTCGCTTATTTGACTACATGTTATTCCGTACGCTAAACCCAATTCCTCTATTGACATCGTTTCTATACTTTTAAAAGTAAATAGTGTAAATAAAGAGTGTAAAAACGTCTTCCTTATTGCAATCTTTCAATAATGATCGTAAATGTTATCACTAAAAAGTTAATTTATTTATTGTTAGCTGATTAATGCATCTACTCATGTCCAATCAGTATTTCACACTCTTTATTCATTTAGTTTACCTCCAAAAATGGTAGGCATTATGCATGTATGTTATTTTGCCACCTATTATTCAAAGTAAGGAGTGTAACAGAAAAATGCTGACAAATTTTATGAATACAGATTAAGAATCGATGGCACCAGTCATAGCCAATGGTGTATCGGCCGCCGATGTTTCTATAGCATTAAATTAATTTGATGATTTTCGGCCTCATTTTATTTGTCTCTTTCTAGACTACCGTATGTACATTGTAGATGCCTATTGAAAAGCAGTAACTAGATTAGTAAAAACGGGTGAAGGAAGTAGGTGACTTACAGTCGTCTAACAATAGAATAAGGTTTTGTGTAACATTATACCACCATAAGTAGACATGATGAGGTCCGAAATTTAGGGCGATTGCTATAGGCCTGGGTGGATTTCTTTTATCAGAGTTCTTGTCTCGCCGGGGGGGGGGGGCGGAATCTCGACATTTTTTTTTGTCGTATCTCACCTATTTGTTATTTTGTTCACGCCGAAACTACATGATTTTTTTTTTTTTTTTTTTTAATTTTGCATTTTTTAATGATAATGAAAAAAATCGGACCTACGGTTATAACGCGACGTTACGTAATCGCGCACTGCGTGCGAAGAAAAGCTAAAGCGATTTCCCATTGAAAATATTACACGGAACAGCAGACATCTAGTTTTTTGTGCTAAGTACAATTACCACTCATGGTTTTTTATCTTATTTATTTGATTTATTTTTTAGTAGAAGAGCATGTGTGCGCATACTTTGACACACATCAGGGCCAAAAACAAATCGCACTTTTCTTTGAAAAATGGCGAAAACCATGAATTTTGCGATTTTTTTGATTTTTCGCATTTTTGCATGACGCTGTTTGACGTCCTGTGACGTCCATACAGCCTTGTTTGTCTTTTTGGTATCAATAGCTCGTAGGGTCATAGCTATCCTGGTACCCCACATATTATAGTTCATCAATCCGTTTTTCCCGAGATACTAGGGGGGGGGGCGGAATCCCCCCCAGGCGGTGAGAATGGGTCCAAAAGCCCGGCTCTTTTTATGGTTAAACTCTGCGCAGTCAAACTCTTTCAAATTCAAGCTGCGGTAAAATCGTCAGCAGACGGCAAAGAAGTAGATCGAATTCAATTCAACCTTTCGGCGTTAATATCAATATGGGGCCCTCGCTTATTTTTTGTCCTTCGTTAGTCTTCTAATCTGTGTAAGATTAATTCACGTGAAACGTAACCGCCGCTCAGATTCCAAAACATGTTTCTTACGCGAATGAACCATTTACAAGTTTTGTATTTGTAACCATGTATTTAAGTTCGCGACAGGAAGCGCTATTTTTGATCGGAGGAGATTCAAGCTATTGGAACTACTCGATGTTTTCAGGGTCGATGGATAGAGTCTACCTCCTCAGCAACTTGACCAACAGATAGCTCCGTTAGCAGGCTAGATTATCTTCACGTCATTGGTTTTATTGTAGCAAATATCCTTACACTTTTCCATTATTTTTTATATTCCCCTTCAAAATCTCGTAATGTTCTTTATGACCATAAGGGGGGGGGATGATCTTGTAGGATTCAAAGGTCAAAAAATCAAATATGCCAAGGTAGATAGAATACACCGTTTCGTAGACCTTATAACTTGATTACTCTGTGAAAAGTAACTCGACGGTTGTATCAACGGGTGCCACCTCTCGCTCCAAGTTTTTGCGCTCAACTCCCGCAAAAAAAAGCTTGGGCTCCAGTCAAACACATGTTAAAAAAAAATTCCCGTTTAAGGCCAGAAAAATGTACAAATCAACTTTTCATTTTATCAACCCCTATGAAAGTAGGAAGCACGCGACCACTTTTGAAAAGGGTCATGACGCTTTAACAATCCATACAAATCGTGGGTTGGCGATATCCGTTCTGTCCGTTTCACGATTCTTTTGTTTTCTAATCAAGTATTGCAACCAATAATAAGGATAAAAATTTTCGGAAAGTATGTGTATGTTCATTCCTACCTTACTAATGAAAAATTAAATGTGGCGGTAGGTTACAAACGCTGGTTATTTACACATCAGCATCAAACTATGGTATCAGCAAATAATGTTTTCAGAGCCCCTTTAAATACTCTGGTGGGGAGGGTGTCTCTCTGGTGTTAACGGAAAGCTTGTTCCATTGCCTCTGACCAAGACATTGAATAATCTGTTTGCTCAAATCTACGTTTGGTACGAGGTATAACAAGTCGCGTAACATCAGAAGAAGACCGTACTTCGCCTAGTACCATCAGAATTCCTGTCCAACACATTATACAAATTGAGACCATCATTATGTTGATTGTGCCTGTCTGTGAAGATACTATATATAAAGAGGATTTTGTATACTGATAACATTTCTTACAGGCAACCAGTGGAGAGTGATCAAAATCTGTTTGACGAACTCTGGTCACAACCGCAAGCGAACTTTTAACACAAATCCTATACAATTTAATTGTGGAATCTGGAAGAGTGAACAAAAGCCTTCGGTCGTTCGTTCGTGCAAGTCAAAATCACAGTGGAAGATCCTCTTAACCAGCTGAAGTTTCATCATCCAGGGTTGATCAGGCCTGGAATTCTCTTGGGGGGGACTTGTAGACTCTCACAGGTCATCTATAGTTGGCTAATGTTTGTGCTCTCCCCAATCGGCAGTTGTTGAAGAGTCACCGATCTTGTGAAAGAGGTGCTTTGTACGGCCAATTCCAGTTGTGAGTCTGTGAGGTTGACCCATGCTTCCTATCAAGGTCACAGCCTTTGGGCTTGCAGATGGCTGTCCACAAACTGTTTAGGTTAAAGTAAGGATGACCATTGCTCACACGACCATCTGTCCCACTGATCCAGGATTATCGATAGGGATAACTGTGACTGCAGTGTAATGGATTGGGTAGCAAAAGTGATTCCGTGGAATTCTCTGATCCTCAAGGGTGGTTGGTGGTGGGAGAAGGCGAAACCAGTTCAGCACACTTTCTTTGCGAGCTTGAATCGTTGAAGGTTCCTCCTAAGTGTTTGCAGGAGCTATGCAGACAGAATTGGAAGATTTCTACAGGCGTCGCCAAAAGGCCACCACTAACAAGTCCATTGCATCATTCAGAACGACCTCAATCTTGTGTGAATGTACCTGTGACTCTATACTGGTGCAGCGTATTCAGCGGTGGAGTAAATCCGAAGCAACAGTTGATGTATGCATGTAAAGTTTCGAAAGATGCACCCCATTCCTGCGAGCCTTCTGAGAGGTTAACACTAGCCTGGCGACTTGGCAGCGACTGCCTTAGTGTGTTATATTGAAAGTAAGGCTGCGGTCTCATTGTGACGCCAAGGTAACTACTTCGGTGTTGGGTCACGTGACAGTTTTTCTCCATTCTAGATTGATGTTTAGTTCTCTTTTAGCGAATCGATTTGCAAGGTGGAAAAGTGCTGACGGTCTTTGGGTTTTGCTGAGTTTCAAGTGCATCGTTGGAAGAATTGGCTTACAGTGATTAGGTCTTTCTGACAACACTGTTTTAGGACGCAAAGCAATCAAGCCAGCTATTCCAAGTGCCTTGTCGTTCTGCGTAGGATTTACTGCGAACAATCTACCTTTGGCATATCTGAGAAGTAGCTGTTGAGAGACTGGGTGCCAGGCAATAGAACCTTGTGGGACCCCATTCCGAAGTTTGGCGATTTCTAATGCACGTTTGCCTTTGATGTCGCCAGGGACGAAAAGATCGTCTTGGGATGAGCGCATAATGACCTGACAAAAGGCTGAACAATCAGGGGAACGATTTTGAGTAGCGGAGGTAGAGACATCGGTGCCAGACTGTATCGTACGCAGCAGTTAGGTTTATGAAGACTGCTCCAAAAATTCGCTCTTTGGAAGGCTGTTCATTCATTAACTAGTGAGGGACGTACTACTCGATCCCAGTCAAAAGTTGTTGATTTACCTTACAATGCGATCGATTAAAATTCTCGTAGCGATACCAATCAACTCTATCTTTTAATTATATATTTTCAATCCGCGTCAGATTTAGCTGGTTAATTGATTAATTAAATTAGCTCTGAACACAAAGAGGAAAACTTCCGTGTTCAAATTTATAGGTTAGGTCACGTCCATTTAAAGCGAAACTATGCTACCAACAACTAAGAATGTTAATGACATTGTCCATATTAATTTTACTTACTATACTATTTTACTGCGATTGTGTTGTTGTACTAAAATAGAAACCTTTTAGTGCATTTTGGTGAAAATTAAAATTGTTTATATTTTTCTATATATTTTTCTTAGAGCAAGATTTTAGAAACAGCAGCGATTTCTTGGAAGTGGAATTTAGGAATTGTTACGTTCTTTAATTCCCCCGAGACAGGGTACTAATTGCAAATGTTATCAAACTAAACTTGTTATTAACGAGCGTTGTAGGTTTCACACCGCGCTAAGTGTGCCATATCGAAGCCATAAGAAGTCATTCTCAAATATTTAACTTTTGCTTTGAACAAAGGCAATGAATGGAAACGTCCCATTTTGATAATCTTAAAGGCAGACTGAGATTTTCAGTGGAACACATAAATTAGAACTCAACAGACTTTAACTTTACCTACCCTGAAACCTTAAAAAATTAAAATAAAGACAAATTAAATGTAAATTTCAATAAAGGCATATGTAATATGTCTTTGGAGCGAATTCTTAATAAATTTCATAAAGGTTTTTTTTTTTGTGTCAAAGAATTTTAGCTTAAAGTGGGTACCGGATTATCTCGATTTTTATATGATGTGTCCCGTCACATGAAAGCCACATCGCCCCACATTTTATTACATCCATTAAATGCCATTAAAACATACAAATTTAGTTAAATCGGTCCAGCTGTTTAGATAGAGAGGCAAATTGTGTACAAAGTTATGTAATAAATGTGGTCGACCACATTTCAAAACGTTGTTTGTTATAAAATCAAAAGGATACATTCTCGGGGATTTAAATTACACGAGTAATAAAAACGCTACCAAAATCTCAATTTTTGATTGAGTAAAAGGGGGTGGGGCGAGGTTGTAGATGGATCACCCCGCATTTTACTTACTCTTTTCAGTAGGAACTTATTTGAAGATAAGCATTGACATTCATGTACACAACCCAGGGATTTCCAATTTTTAAGTGCCATCCTGATAAGTGAAAATATCGGTGCGGCTAAGCGAATGACAACGAATACTACTCCATGTTATTTCTTAAAAAGCTTTAATTACTTTGAGGCAAACGCTTTATTTGTCTCTTTTACACAATGATATAATATGATAATGATTTTTGATTATTTTTTTAAAAAAAAAGCCACACGATACACACGCAAATGAAAAATACACGTACGATATATTGATTCAGAGTCAGTCGTCACCCGAGTTAACAGAGCCCCTTTCAACCCGCACAAGGCAAACTGGACGGGCAGACGTACTCCAACATGGAAACATGCTAAAATCATACAGTGGAATAAACGAAAATAATGATGATAATGCACTAAAATGCTTGTTCTGGCGCTGCAGAGATAAATCGGGAATACCAGAACAAATTATGGGAAGAAATCCGTTTCAGGGGTACAGGAAACCGAAGTTCCCTATCGAAAAATTCGCACGAGCGAGACGGGTAGGAAAGTCACATTGGTAAATACATGATGTCATGCATTGCAGCCCTGTCATGAAAGTAGTCGCATATCCGAGTCCAAGCCAAGACTTATCTGTAATGCTCCCTCACTCTACCTCATCCTTTATGTATTAGGTGGGAGGAAGGAGACGTGATTTGTCAAAAAACGAGGGCACTCTACAGACTTCGTCTCGCACGTACATATCGAATTTGTAAGAAGGCCTCCTCTCGATGCTGTATGAACATAGGTATCTAGAAAGTCGGCACTTTAATAAAAAACAATGGACAAATGTTAAAAAAGACTCTAATTCGGATGTACGTAGAGTTCTGATGTTATGTCTGTATTTGCAAGTGGTTCTGTCCTTCACCTATTTAAATACGAGAGTGTAGGCCATTGACAGAGGACCTTTGGGGCGAAGAGATCGAGGCCACATGTTCACGAATCCCCACCCTCGCGATACTCTTTCAGAAATGTCATGCACAATTAAAGATATACACCCGCCCTGTTAAAAACCGTTTGGGGGAAAAATGAGCATCACTGGTGACTTCTAGATTCATATTCTTGAAAAAACCCAAGCAGGGATCAAAGGGCATCACCTCTAATACATTCGCCTAATTGACCACTCATATGTTTCTTTTCCTGTCAACATCGTCACCAGGTACGGTAGATTCTAGGCAGCATTAATCAAATTGATAGCCACTTGATGCCGGAAATCTGCCTGTACTCGTGTAGTATATACGAATTACATTGCCCAATGCGCTTTGGCCTCCGGCGAGAAAAGAAGATAGTGGATCGATTGCAGGGTATTGCGAGAGGTGCTTTAGTTTACTGTCTTGATTACATCCATGAGGATTGCAGCTGTGTGATCTTTACGGTAACAGGGCAATGGAGTGTATTACTTTGTGCAAAAGACAAATATTTTGTTCTTTTAAATATATGGAACATTAGTACAGTGCGTGTGGTTTGTGTGTTACGTAGCGTGTGTTTCTTTGTTTATGGTGTGTGTTAGCGTGCGACCAAGAGAGAAAGAGAGAGAAAGAGAAAGAGGGAGATGAGAGAGAGATGGCTGGAAAGCGATCATCGAGTGTGTCCCTACAGTATGTATATGGTGAGAAAGTATCGCATTGAATTTCTTTAGCAAGGAGGGCGACGGACCCCTTAGATTTACCATTTCCTTTGTTGGTAAGCGTCAATAGTTTCACATTAAGGGGGTCAAACGTATACATGTATTTTTTGTGACAAAATGCGATGTGCCTCCATACTGCGAAAGTTGGGTCCCACACGATGCTCCAACGGGCTTGACATCAAAAGATAAAGAGAGCAGAACAGCTTTTTTATCATGATTTTTTGAAACATGGTTTTCCCCGGCGAATCGCACGCGCGTATGTCGAGGACCCAGCGCATAGCTGATTTGTTGCGCCGAAATAACAATCGAGGTTTATTTTATAATCAGAACATTCCATTTCCCTAAGATTTTTTTTTTGGGGGAGGGACTGAAAATATGTTGAAATTGGTCAGGCGAAATCCAGCACGTGGTATGCTGGTCTATTGAGCTGAAGCCGGTTTTCACAGAAAACTTACCCAACCAAGACTCCTCAAGATGACGTATCTGGGATGACCTCGCATGAGTGCGTACATAACAAAACTTTTTTTGGGAAAGGGATGAGGTGAGAGCACACGCAGCCATTATTTTTTTACCTTCTATTGGAATGTTATCAAATTCTGAAAAGAAGACTTGTTTTTGAATGAGTCGCCTCACGAACTCCCTTTAAGTGTGGTTATTCTGTCAGTTCTTAAGCCCAACGGGGAAAATGATCCATGACAAGGGAATCATGCCGTTGTAGGCGCAAAAAAAGGAAAGTTATCTTAAAAAATATCATGATGTACTTCAACGATCTATCAGCAAACAATATCAACTTTCCTTTGTAAAATAGAAGTACCAAGCCGAAAGGAAATATATTAAATACGTGACCGCATGACAGGAAATGAGAGTAATAAGGTAGTGACCGGACATTTTAAAATAAAATTTAGGCTTTTTGGAATACGGAAAAAGTAGGTTCAATGGCATATTAAAGTATATGTTGAAATGTACTTTCACATCATAGACAGAGTTATTGAGTTAATGAAGGGGTAGTTTAAAGCCGACACTACTTTGTTGCACTAAAAAGTGAGAATAGTGTAAATGACAACAAAGTCTCACCGGCAGACATGGCTCTGTTTGAATTCGCCCGTGGACAAGGTTATTATATGTAGTAATGAATAGTAATGTGGTTCAAAATCGAATTTAGCTTCAAATATTCTTACAAGTCCTATTTTATTATTTTCAAACTTTAAAAATAATGTGATTCTTTGAAATAGGAAAAAGTAGATTACGAGTTGTTGCTATGAGACCACGTTCAATGTCACAGAGTCGTATGTGTCAGATCCGACTTTGTTGCTTTTGGAAGGCAAAACGGATATCTAGATACGTCACCTAAAAGACACTAATATTTGAAAGTTGCAGGAGTAGTTTAAAGGTGAAGGATAAGTCTGTAGAATTCTCGTAAGTTACTTTTTCCAACTGAAGAATTAAGATGTCCAAAGGAATAAATCGGCATGTTCAAGATACAGAATCGCCATTCAATAACGTGTTGTAGACGTATCCGTAGGACAGTACTGACTAAAAATTTCCGATTTTGTACGTATTAGCGCTTCTGGTCAGATCATTTGCAGGGTGTATTAGGATACCTGTACTTGTTACAAACATGCAAAAACATGTAAAAAATGATTTTTGATGATTTTTGATTTCTTATTTTCAAATCACTGATATTTAAGTAGATACGTCACCCCTTACTTTATCAAATGTGTACGTGATCATATCCAAAATCTCATTTCATTTAAACTCCCCACTACACCTTAAAATCAAAGAAATGCTTTACCGTAAAATTGTGAAAATACGGATACAGCTTTGTTACACTCAGCACGTCAATCGTTCTACTTTATTACCTGTCAATATTGCAAAAACTCAAAGTTAATCTTGAGAAAAAAGGTCAACATTACAGTATTGCCTTGGCACATCATAACAGTGGGTGGTGAAAGCCTCCAGTGTTAGTGTGTCAAACAACAAGAACACAGGTAAAGAGACATCCAAAAGGTCTTATTTTGCAAACACATGTATACAAAAACTGGATCCAGAGTGTGAAGGAAACGTGATAAACTCGACCTATATCCTATGGCAGTGACAGTTTTTATATTGAGGCAGAAGTACTTCATATCTCTATCAACATTTTTCCGTAATCATAATATTACACCCTCTACGGTAAATCAAATTTTCGTAAATTCCAGTTCAATTCGTTAGTGAAGGTAATTTGCATAACTGTTCAACTATTCCACTGAAGAGCAGCTGAGGTATTGAATACTAGTAACATTATGGCTAATTTCATGATTGATTGAGATAATTGTAGCGTAACAGATAAAGCGCAGGCATGATTATGCTAGACCATTGTAAATCATGATTTCGAGCCCCGCTACAGTTAACGTGCTTGTGTCCCTGGGCAAGCTAGTTTAATATAAATGCCTCGTCGGACCAAAGCGAATCTCGGGAGCTGTTATGGAGGTGGGGGGGTGGGGGGAATTTACAATCTAAGTGCTAACAGGATTGTGCACTTGGCCTGCTGCCGGCCAGAATGAAGCAAAATGATTGAACAATTTCCTGATGGCAGCGTAAATAATAATAATAAAACAATCATAATAGGCAACAGCGCCTTTGAGGTTTTGCGGTGATAATGCGTTATATAAAAACCTTATTATTATATTATTTTGATCGATCGATCACATTACATCACATCGGATAGCAAAGAAATTGGAATTTATAATGAAAATATGTATAAATACGCCTCATAAAGAAAAAGAAAGAATGTGAAAAACCAGTTTTGAAATTGGCATCAAAGTATTCGATTCTGTTACGCACACTATATACATGATATTCAAGACAAAGTGTAAAACCATCAAGAATGCCTTAAAATGAATATTGAATCTTTCCTAGAGATGACCATGCACACAAGCGTTGAGAAGTGGCAACCAGCAACCTCCCGCATTACTAGCACGGAGCTCTTACCAATTAGCTAGGGTCGTAGAGGAGCGATGGGGGGGGGGGGGGGGATCATCTATAGGTGTAGGTTCCGAAAGGTGTCTATCTCTTTCCTAGCGAATAGCATCAGAACAATATATTTACAACACGATATTTTATTTGTCAATAAGGTCTCCAGGCAGACAAGGAAGAGCGGTCCTAACACCTATAGATAATATCTATCGCGGTTCTCCACCAATATTTGATATCAAATGAAAGGACGGATTTTTTTATCATACGTCGTCCTGACATTTCAGCCTTGGAAATTCATCTCTTACCCAGGATAGGGAAAAATTACTGTTTTAATGGTTAACAGTAATGCTAGCCAAAGTAGCAAACCGCAAAATGTTTGGTTTCACAGAAACTAAAAGTGATTACATCGAGGCTATATAGTGAAAGGTCCCAGGAAATGCAAAATAGAATTGATGTGGTTTGTGTCAAGTCACAAGGAGGGACGAGAAAGGATTCAATAATTGGGTTGGTGATGACACTTAGTGAAACTATGCTTTTTCAAGAGTTATAGAAAATTCCAGGTTGACTGGTGTGAATCTATTCATGGGCCACATGACTGAAAAGCAATAGTTTCACTAATGATGTCACTGGTAGTGTATTCTTTTTTGTGGCCCTTTATTGGAATGGAAGCCCCGTAAAAGATTTGGAGTAGGTTTATCATCTCATTTCCTGGGACCCTTTATTAAAGCGGCGCTATCGATGGAACTAATACGTCTGAGCGGCCCGCTCAGTGTGAATTCAGTCCAACCCAAATGTTTTTGGCAAAGAGAGTAGCGCGAGTGGCAGGGAGATCGATTATTGGCTTGACGCCCCCTTTGCGATTGGGTCACCGCTATCGATTCTGACAAGATTGCGTAGTAACGTAAACTTCATCATCAGAGCGGCAAAGCGGCAAGCAGCATGACACTAGCAAACGACTTTTAGTTTTTTGTTTTTAGGTACGTGGCTCTCGTATCAAGTAGCGAACTCTAGTCAAAATATTTAGACAATTGATTCATAATCTACTTTTGTAAATTGCAGTATGTATTGTACCTATTGTTTTGTTATTTGAATTGGAAGTACTCGGAAGAGTAAATCCTTTTTATGTAGATCAGTCTGGGATGGATTCAAATCCTGTTTAGTATCTTTTTATTTGTTAGTGGTTTGGAACATTTTTTCCAATAGTCACATGTGCTTTATTCGTGAAGTGTTTCCGAATTCATAAGTGTGTCAGAAAAAAGTGTGTCAGAGGGGTAATGTTACGGAAATCCCCAAAAATATCGCTTAGGAAAAGAAAAAGACTCAACCCCAGAATCAACCATTTGGGTTGCGATTTCTACAATGCTGATCGTCATATCTGGTGTTTATCTGGAGTAAGCGAGTGGAATAACCGTGTACCACTTGTTAAATTCCAAAAGGGAACTGAACAGACAATAGGTGTCGGCATTCAAATCGCACATCGCTCACAGAGACATCGTTGTCGGGTTGAGAAATCGTTGAACCGTTGCTGGTTAGTTTTTAATTGGAACCCGCCCCCAGTAATGACGGGAACAATCTGACCATATTTGGTGGGTCGGATTTATCTATATTGATTTATGAGCAAAAAGTACTGACATTCACTTTTTATGTATGAACATGAACCGATCCACATTATTTTAATGAGGTACCACAGTGATAGAAAATTACTATAAGAATGTTTATAATTATTGTAATGTTATTTTTATACCTTTGCCAAAGCATGGGCCTACGTAGCCGATTTAACAAAACTAAACATGTTTCTAACATCGACTCGGTTGCATCATGTCACTAACATCGCCCACGTAACGCCGAGGGGTAAAACGGTTTAAAAAGTGCAATGAATGAAAGAAACCCTCTTTTGTTCTGAACACAATAATCAAGACAGGATGATAAAAGTGCGTGTTAGGTTGACATTTTCATAAGACTTCGCTCAAAAGTTGCTCACCTTAAAAAAAGCTTAAAAGAGGTAAGGAGTTTCATGATTTTACGATTGTTAATTCAGAACGGTTATTCACCCAGTGTGTCACTCACAATTTAGACTTTCATTCTAACCGTCGTGAAGTAAACTATTCACCGGGCCAACGGCGTCTGCGTTGAGAAATGCATGAGAAATATAATTTGTTCCTTTTGTATCTACACATATAGTAAGGTTACTGAGGAATAACATCCAAACTTGATAGAATGGGAAGCCAGCACAACCGACGAACTGTAACCGAAGGGTCTACACTAACTTAGAAAACACATGTTAATTAACCCGATCTGCTCAGACCATGGGGAACCCAGGTGTTACACGACATATATCTGTAGCAGAAACTGAACTCGTATGCTCGTAGGTTGGTACAGAGTGTTTAAAACATATCGAAAAGATCACAATGCGTAGATGAAAAACGTCAGAGGGGTCTGTAATTTTTTCCTTCCCGGGTCATCCTTGAGTCGTCACTACCAAAAGGTTACTGCACAAATAGAGCGTTGACATCAGATATAGCAGCATTCCTTCTGAATATATTACGCCAGTGGCTTCAACATGCTAGATTGCTTTCGCTCTATCTTATTAGAACTACCCTGGGTTTGGACAGCATCATAATTCGTGAAAACATTTCTGAAAAACTAGATCGGGAACTAAAGTTACAAAACCTTACAACTGATATCGGATTAAAATTCTCATAGCGAATCTAAGTCATCTACTTTTAATTCTATATTATTCATCTGCGTCAGAGTTCGCTGGTAATGATTAATTAAATTAGCTCAGGACACAAAGAGTGAAAAAATTTCGTGTTACAAAGTTATAGGTAAGGTCCAGTCCATTTAAAGCGAAACTATCTACCAATAATTCAGAGTAAATGTACATTCCATATTAATTTTAATTACTATAATATTTAATTTGCGGATCGTTTTGTTGTACTAAAATAGAACCGCCTTCATGATCTAGTTTGCATTTCTAAGCCGTTTGAATATATCTATATATTTTTCTTTTACAGAGATGTAGAAACGCAGCGAATTTCTTGGAAGTGAAATTTAGGAATTGTACGTTCTTTAATTCCGCCAGATAGCAGTGGTACTCATGAGCAAATGCTATCAAAAATAAACTTTTATATTAAGGAGCGTCCTGTAAGTGTTTTCACACTGCGCTAATAAGTGTGATAATTCGAAGGCCATAAGAAGTATTTTCCAATATTATTATACTTATGCTTTGATCACAAGCCAATAAATGGAACTCGCCATTTTCTACATTAAAGGCACACTGAGATTTCCAGTGACACATATAATATTGTGTGTGTATTGGAACGAATTCTTAATTCTTAATTAACAAATTTCATATTTTGTTAATCAAAGAAAACATTTTAACTTAAATGTGGGTGACTCGATCACCCTCCAATTTTTCATATGTTTTCCGTTTCATATGAAACACATTACCTAAAACATTGATACAAATGCAGTGTAAATCAGTCCCAACTGTTTGGATAGTAGGAGCAAAATTTGGTGTAGTAAATTGGCGCCATTGAATGTGTGTTAATAAGTGGGCAACTATTTTTTAGATGTTGTTGTTTCATAAAATCAAAGGATATATTTTCTCGGGGCCTTAAATTTCACATGGGTAATGACCGGGCTAATCCCAGGAAAACTGACTGGCCATTTTGGTGGGGTCAAACTTTTCTCAACGGTTTTATGTCCCCTGAACCCATAACTCTTTCAAAGAAGCTTGGGGGACCCCCAGATTTTTGCATCAATCCAAGATGCGGCAAATTCAAATGGTGCCAAAATTAACCTTAATTAGATACAAGTATGAGGAACATTTAATTTCCTCCAGGTTTTTTTCCAGTGGTTCTGCTACCCTTAAGCTAAACTTCGATTTCAGCTGAAGCACTACCCATGATGTGGTCCCAAATCCAAGATGGCGGCCAAAACCCCAATTGGGGGCCAAAATTACTCAATTAAGAACTACACTGCCAATCTTATTCCCTTTTAAAAAAAACGTTTCTTCTTGCTGATAATTTATTCTGACCTATATTCTGTGTGTTGAGATCTTCCAGGCCACCTAAAATTTTATTCTCAATCTCAAATCCAAGAGGCCCGCCAAAAATGGCACCAAAATTACTTTAATTAGGGGGTATAGTGTGGTGGAGCTTTCCATTGCAAATTTTCAGTATGCCCCATTCTAACTTATATCCTTCAATTCAGCAGGAACCCCACCCATAATTTGGTCTCAATCCAAGATGGCGGCCTAAATCCAAATGTCCCCAAAAGCTACCTATTAGATCTAGTACTGTTGAAGTTTATCACTTGAAGGTACTTAACTGTTTTCTTCTAATGCCTATAACCGTCCGCCTGAAACGAAACCCATTATATGGTCTCGATTCCAAGAAGATGGCCTAATCTAAATTGGCCGCCAAAATTACCCTACTTTTTTTGATATAATAAGTATTTTTGAAGTTTTCCATTTTGCAGTTGTTTTGTCATCTGAACCTACATCCTTTACGTTTAGCTTGAGATCTACACAGAAATTGAATTTGAACTAAAGCCAAAATGGTTTGTCACTTATCCAAATGGTTGTCACAATGTCTTCAAATTGAATTCTTCCAGATTTCTCTTTGCATAAAATTATGTAACATGGGGGTTTTTATTTGGTATCAGAAGCAAATTTTTGTATTAAAGTACTTACTAATTATGCTAATTTGTCCATAACTTACTAAAAATAATGAAAGGGTTAATTTCCAGTATGTTTAGACGTCCAACGGGATAACAATGGACAACACACAAATGCAAGCCCATATAAATTTATGCACTGATAATTAGCAGAGCAGTGTCCGTCTTTGAATCACGTGGCAGATGAATAGACTTCATGCTGGCAAATAGTACCCCCACCTTTTGGATCTTCAATAGATTGTTTGAAACCTGTCCTCTTCCCATAACCATCTGCTTCAGCTTCTGACATTTCCTGCTTTCTTTTACCTCCATTCTTCCTGGCATTTTGTTTTCCCTATGCTTGTCTTTTTCTCTTCTACTGATATGGCCGAAGTTATTTCATCTTGATCCGATCCGGGTCTAGATATTCTCACATTCTCTCTGGGACCGACATCAAAAGAGGCAATCTTCTTGCGGTCCGCCTTTCCAACTGCCTATGTCTCACATACGGTATACATTGCTATTGGGAAGACTAGTGTGTTAGACATTCAGATCCTTTTGATAATGACTTTATAATTTATTAATATAAAATCAACAGTGTCGAATCGAAATTGATGAAAAAAACATTTACAGTAGTTTCTTTCTTCCGATCATAAGGTGACATCAGTTTTGATGCAGATATAGAAGATTCGAGGATGCTTAAATCGGTGAAGTTGTAGGATGAGTAAAGCGAGATTGCTACTATGTGATGGTAAATCTGGCCCTTCCCCCCTTTTGGCAGGGACAACCCCGGATTTGAAACTTAGGTTTACTACTACTACACGCCACCACCACTCCCTCCTCCTCCTCTTCCTCCTCCGCCACCTCCTCCACATTAAATGAACCTTGGACACGATTTTTTGTCAAGTTATGGACAAAATTATCAAAGTGTACTTTAATACAAATTCCTGCCCTGTACCAAGTAAACGGCCATAATACAACACCAACAGTTAATTTTTGCTGCAAATAGAATCTGAAGAATCAAATTGAGGACATTGTGACAACCATTTGGACTTTATTTCAAATTCAATGTTATGTGGGATCTAAATCTAAACTGTAAAGGTAAGATTCTGATTGACAAGCAAAGCTGCAAAAATGGAAAACTTCAAAATAACTCTATATCAGCGTTTTGCCGGTTTTGAATTTGAAAGTTTATAGGGTGATAGAATCAACTAAATACCTTCAAGTTTTCTTTCAAGCGTTTCAGTTGAAATTTTGAAAGTTATAGGGTGATAAACCACTAAAATGACCTTCAAGTGATAACTTGATTATATATCCAATTAGGGTAACTTTTGGCGGACATTTGGAATTTGGACCGCCATCTTGATTTGAAGAACGCAAGTTATGGGCGACCGGGTGTTTTTGGTGAATTTGAAAGGAAATGTAAGTTTAAGGATGAGAGAACTACTGAAAACACGCTTCTAAAACACACCTTAACTGAACCTTCAGAATTCAGCTGAGATCAGATGGGTTTACGGGCTAGAGGACTGGTTTCACACAGTCTATTGCATATCAGTGCTGTAATTCTTCTGCCAGCATTAATAGTCTATTCACTCCCGTTGATTTCACAGGACAGACAACTGATTGCATAATCAGTGCATAAACTTTATATGGGCTTGAATTGGTGTGTTGTCCATTGTTATTATCCCGCGTTCGGACGTTCTCAAACAAAACACAATTAAATTAAACTTGACAGTATTTGCATGTAAGGTTAGGCAACCATTAGGCATAATAGGTACTTTAAAAATACAAAATTTTTCTTTTTTTAATTCAATTTTTAAATGATTTTATGCTATATCATAAAAAAGGTTATTTTTGCTGCAAAATAGAATCTGGAGAATTCAATTTGAGGACAGTTTGACAGCCATTTTGGATTAGTGACAACCTTTGGACTTAAGGTTCAAAATTCAATGTTTTGGTTGGGGATCCAATCTCAAGCTAACTGTAAAAGATATAGGGTTCAGAATGCAAAAAAAACAATTGCAAAAATTGAAAACCTTCAAATACTCTTCTATAACATTAGGAAGTTAATTTTGGCGGACATTTAGATTTCGGCCGTCCTTCCTTTGGATTCGAGACCATATAATGTGGTTTCGTTTCCTCATCAGCTGATTGAATGAGTAGGTATAGGCGAACCACTAAGTGACCTTCAAGTGATAAGCCTCAATATACTAATATCTAATTAAGGTAGGATTTTTGCGCCATTTATGATTTTGGCCACATCTTGGATTTGATACCATATGATGGGTGTCGGTTCAGCTGAATTTGAAGGTTATAGGTATATGAGAACCACTTAAGTGACCAAGTGAAAAACCTCAACATACTAGATGTCTAATTAAGGTAGCTTTGGTCGCCATTTTTGGATTTTGGCCGACATCTTGGGATTTGAGACCAAATTATGGGTGGTGTTCCTGCTGATTTGAAGGATATAAGTTTTAGAATGCGGGCACTACTGAAAAATCTTGCAAACGGAATCTCCAGCAGACTATACCCCTAATTAAGGTATTTTGGTGGCCATATTTTGGCGGCCCTCTTGGATTGAGACTAAACTTAGGTGGTCCCGTCAACCTCAACAACCCCGAATATAGGTTTCCAGAATAAACATATCCCGCAAGAAAAAGGTTTAAAAGGGAATCAAGAGGCAGGTAGATGCCTATTTGAGTAATTTTGGCCCCTATTTTGGATTTTGGCCGGCCATCTTGATTGAGACCACATCATGGGTGTTGCTTCAGCTGAAATCTAAGTGGTATAGCTTAAGGGTAGCAGACCACTGAAACAAAAACCTGGAAATTAAAATGTTCCCATACGTGTAATCTAATTAAGTATTTTGGTTGCCATTTTGAATTTTTTTGGCCGCCATCTTGGATTTGAGGCAAAATCTGGGTGTCCCCCCAAGCTTATTTGAAAGAGTATGGGTTCAGGGACATAAACCTTGAGAAAAGTTGACCCCACAAAATTGTACAGTTTTTTCCCCCTGGATTAGCCCTGTCTATACTAAACTTATTCCTCCTATCGAAATCTCAATTAATTACAGTGGGGTCGAGGGCGAAGTTGTCTATTGGGGTCACCACCTTTACTATTCCAATGGGATATTTATTTGAAGATGGAGCAAATTACCTCTGTAACAAATCGGAGCTTTCTTCTAGGGACATGTGAAATCTTTCCGTGTGCCTTTAAGCACAATAATGGCACATTTTTGAAGAGCCCCCATTGGGCAAAAGTGATATTTTGGCACAGTTAACTGGTGATTGTCGGGAAAACTAACCTGCGAACGAGAATGCTAACACATGCGTATTATCATAAATTAGCGATTTGTAATACGAATTTGATCCCAGATTGGACTTAACGGCAGAGCTGGAAACGCAACGTTGATGTCCGTTCCCTGATGAAATAGTGCGCAGCATTGAGAAATAAACCTCGAAACTCGATATTTGGCCTGAACCAATAAAACCACTAAAGGATGAGCGTAGACAACTACAGGCGCTATTTCCCGCTATTCACTTTGGAAGGCCGTGTTTTTAAGCACCGTTGATTATTATCGGGATCCCATAATAATTATTCTAATTCCAGCATTCCTTCGTGTGTGAGACACAGACATTTTCGAGCTTAACCATTCAATGTCGGGTTTACAATAGCCAGTTACCAATCAACCGTGTAAAAACCAACCCTCAATTTTTTTGAAAAATGGGGAGGAGCCTTAAAAATTGAATTCCACGATAATCCTACTCTATCCCAGTGTACTTTCTCAAACTTTCAATTCCTTTGAAGACAAACGCCTTACTTTGGTCTCTTTTTACAAATATTGATATCATATGATTACATGGTTTTGTGATGATTTTTTACAACACACAAGACAACACAAAAATTAAACAAAAATATAACGTGGATATTTGGATTCATAGTCATTCACCTTTTTAACAGAGCCCCTTTCGACCCGCACAAGGCAAGGGCAGGCCGTAATCAAGTCCTACATAAAAATAAAATAATGATGTATTCTTCAAAATGGCTGATAACAACGCTTGTTAGGCGCTGCAGAGCTACACCGGGAATGCCAGACAAATTATTGGAAGAGACCGATTCAGGTGTGCAGAAACAAAGAGCCTATCGAAAATTCGCACGAGCGAGCCTAGGTAGGAAAAGTCACATTTGTCAAATCATGATATCAAATGCATGCATTCCATCTCATGTGTAGTGTTCACATATCTACAGTCCACAGCCCATGGACTTTATCTGTAATTTCCTCAACTTGTCACTCCATCCTTTAATGTATTATGGTAGAGAAGGGTCGAAATCTGACTCTAAAATAAAACGTCCTCGATAGGCCCATCATATGACCTTTGACCTTGGCAGGTGACCTTTGACCGCATAAAACAATTTGGGGATCCAATTTTGCAACCTATGAGCTTCAAGTTTGTCCAATTGAACTTCAACTTTTTCAATTCAGGTCAATTTTACAACTTGACCTCACATGACCTTTGACCTTGATATTTGACCTGATGACCTCTCAGCAAATGAGGGATCCCATGTTGCATTTATGATGAAGTTGGTTAAAATCTATCGAAGTATGCGCGGAATATTACAGGCAAATGTTTAACCCTTTTCACGACAACAACGGACAGAACAACAACAGACAATCAACAACAGACATCATCAACAGACATCAACAGAAACCAGTGGACAAATTGATCCTTATTGTCTTCTTGCCTAGGTCCAGCGATGCGACACAAAACGTCCTCGCACCGTACATAATCGAATCTTGTAAGAGGCCTTGCTCTCAGATTCTTGATAGAACTAGTTTCTGAAAAGTCCTTACTTTTTTTAAAATAATGAAACTACAAGCACTCTAATGCGGAGTACTCGTGTTCTGTTATATCTGTATTTAGCAAGTGGTTCTGTACTGCACCTATAAATACGAGGGTATGCCATTTGACAGAAGGACCGTTGGGACGACGATAATCGCGGCACATCTTCACGAATATCACCCTGGCGATACTCTTTCAGAAATGTCATGCACATTAAGATAACACACCCGCCCATCGTAATGAGCATCACTGGTGCCTTCTAGTCAATACTGGAAGCAAAACCACGCAGGGATCAAGCATCACCTCTAATACATTCGCCTAATTTTACGACTCATAATGTTTGTCTTGCTGTCAACATCATACACCAGGTACGTTAGATTCTAGGACAGCATATCAAAATTGATAGCCAACTTGATGCCGAAATCTGCCGTACTGTTTCGATGTAGTTATCTACTAATTACAATGCCAACAGGCGCTTGGCTCCGCGAGAAAAGACCGAGAGTGGATCGATTGCAGGTATTGGCTAGAGGTGCTTTTAGTTTACTGTCTTATTAACATCCCAGAGGATTGCAGCTTGTG
Organism: Ophioderma brevispina; assembly: GCA_023653785.1. Classification (NCBI taxonomy): domain Eukaryota; kingdom Metazoa; phylum Echinodermata; class Ophiuroidea; order Amphilepidida; family Ophiodermatidae; genus Ophioderma; species Ophioderma brevispina. Next base: position 20,134 of record JAMKCH010023690.1, read on the forward strand.
TGATCGTTAACATGTAAAAGAGAAATGGGAGTTTATCTACTTTTGCATTATGCAAATATGTTAAATATGGCCATTAATTTAGTAGTGGCGTGTAGGTTTGGGGGCGTATGTTGGGTATTTTTTTTGTTGGTGGTGTGTGTTAGCCGTCGATCAGAGAAAAAGAGAAAGATAGAAAGAGTGATAGAAAAAGATCATCGAGTTGTGGTCCCCTCCAGCG
>JAMKCH010023691.1:0-19511 GCA_023653785.1 Ophioderma brevispina
TTCTATTAAAAATTCCAAACAAATGTATTTTTATAAGACCTCAATTTATGTTGGTGCTACAAGTTCCTTATATGTCACTGGGAACTACGCTCAAGTGCCTGCTCTTTTCTGCCCTGCTAGATATTAGATTCATCACATGGGGATGCTACCTAATTTGTTCATCTTTGATAAAAACAATGACTAGCATGTATGCTTCTTTTAGTCAGTTCTCATCCATGATAGACTGTGTGACAGTGGAAAATTAGTGATTACCAAACTCACTCCTACTTTTTAATATAATTTTGTTGTTATTAATTCCTTGTTAGTATTTCAGACAGTCCAAACAAGTCTCAGAGCAGCAACGTCTTTTCTACACCTGCCAGAGATAACACTAGTAAAGGCACAGATGAAGCTGACTCAAAGGAAACACCACCAGGAATCCCTTTCAGACCCACTCCGTAATGAGGATTTCTTCACAACTAAACTGTTTACAAGATCTTGTAATGGAGGGCATTTTTATCATTATCAGGGTAACCCAAGTTCTTATTTAGTTTTGGACAGGTTATTATTATACAACTACTACATGGTTAGAGGGACAATAGGCCACATCTTCCCCGAGGTACATGCTACGGGTCTATCATCCCTGAACCGAGGGTGAGGGTGGATGCCCTTAGCCAGTACCAAGGAAAAAGAGATGGCCCTATGTCCGATTACAACATGTAAGTATTTTGTTTTTATTACACTCCTTTACTCCGGGGACGAGGTTGTAGGGAAACAGTTCCAAATCTATTCACCCTAGGGAAATATTTCGCGTATAGGAACCCCTGAAATAGCTGATTATGTTTCATGAATATTCATGAGGTGTATTAATATACCCTTATTTGTTGTGTCGTCTGCTGGAGCAGAATGGCACGTAGGGAGACTTTGGTAGAGTGTGCTGTGTGTGTCTGTGTGTGGCCAAAATGCTTAACCCTGCCCTTATTGGACCCATACTGTATTAGACATTGCGCATTCCCTCATTATTTTGTTTTCAAATCGTCCATTCGTATATCATTGGACACATTAAATACCAGTACAACAGTGAATTGGCTCATGTTACAGCTAGCTAAGTAATTGTGCTGTCCAATGTATTTTGATTAATTGGACAGTTGGCTGATGGGAGGCTACTGATTGTGGTTGAAATAGTTTAGGGATGGTTTCATTCTTGGGAGGGGGAGGTTTCATGAGTTTGGTCTTAATTCCTGATTTCTTGTACTATTCTGGTTGCTGTGGTAATTGGTTTTTGTGCGTGTCAGGTGGAGATTAGGTGGTGTATATGTCATGTCTGGGTCGATGTCTGGTCTCTGGTGTCCGATGTACTGGTGTCAGGTGTCCGGATTTATATCGTTGGGTGTCAAGTATGAGGTTGTATGACACCGGTTTAAAGTGCAAGCATTGGGATGCCAGGTGCACATGTTGGCTGATTGGGGTGTCGGGTGTCATGTTGGTGTCAAGTTGTGTGTCAGAAGTTGGTCTGTCAATGTGCAATATCGGGTGTCAGGTGTCAAATACCGGGTATCAATCAAGTGTCAGACATTTGGTGTCAGGTTTCAAATATTGGTGTTGGTGTTAGTGTCAGATGTTTTGGTGTCAGATACTGAGTGTCATGGTGGTGTCAAGTGTTGGGTGGTGGATGTCGGGTGTCAGTTGTAAAGTGTCGGGTGTCATTTGATGTTGTCAAATGTCAGGAGTCATGTTGGTGTCAGGTCAAATGTTAAGGTCATGTGGTTGGGGTAAGGATGCCTGGTGTCGTTTTTTATGGGTGTCTATGGGTCTGAAGCCAGTTGGCTGGTGCCAGGACTAAAGTGTCTGGTCCGCCTGTCAGGTTCTTGTGTCTGGTTCTTAGTTTCTGGTTTGAGCATATTTACATTCTCACAATGAATTGTATCCTATGTAAAAAGGGTCACAAGATTCTGAAAACAAAATAATGAAAATGGAGGGATCTTTTCTCTCACAATACTCCCAAGTATGGTCGAGCTATTAGTTTTTAAAAAATTGTGCTCGTCTCTGCGCGAGTCGCACAATTTTTTAAAACTCATAGCTCGACCAATTACTTGGAGCATTGCACTCAAATCCATCCCATTTTTTAACATACTTTGGTCATAAGAATCCCTGACCCAAGATGCATATATGATCTGCTCCTCCAAAACCCGGACAAAGTTGCCAGATCGCTTAAGGAGAACGAGCATCACTAAACTGGGGAGAAAATCACTAGAAAACAAAAGAATATCCAAGCAAATATTGAATTTTTGATGGACAAAGGTAAGTACAATGTTTTACATGTGATATATCATTTGAAAGCTTGTTTTATCAGCATATTAAAATCTGTACTCCTAAAATTAAAATTTTCTGACTTTCTCCGGGTTTCGTGGTGCAGTGACCCCTGTGACCTTTTGACCCCATCCACAAACTGCGATAGCAGACGACACAAGCATTCCGGGAACGCTGTATTTTTTCAATCTTAATTTCACACTTTTTTTTTCCCAATTTGGATATTGTATTTTAGGATGCTATGAATTCTTTTTAGGGCATCTTGGATGGATGGCTGTATGTGTGTTCTCGTCAACCAAAACAATGAACCTTCAATCTCCAACCAGAACGCAATGACCGATTTTCCATGAAACTTTGTAGTCGGTTGATTGTGGTTACGAGTTTATATTGTATTAGGCCTAGCGATTTAATCCTTAACTTGTTTTGTGGCAAGTCACACATGTTTGGCCATGCCATCACAATCTCTCCTCTGCGATGTGGCCGCGCTATGGTTGGAGAACATCGAGTCTTATTCTCTTAAATGTGTGAGCTGTAAGGAGTTACTCTATGCTGGATTACCACCACAATGGGAAACACCGAAATGTAAGTGAACTGAATTCCAAGTAGCCAGAATTTTGTGGATATTTTTGCCTGTTCTTAATTGGTTTAAAGGTGCATTTTTATGAATTTGAGTATCCCATTATATCGATGAATACATAGATGCCCTCAAATAAGCTTTAAGTGAGGTGTGTAATTTCCGACAATTTTCTCATATATTTTCTCATAAATAGAGATGCACATCAGACACAAGAAACATTTAATTACACTGATTTAAAGGACTCGCATTGCATGTACAAGCAGGTGTATCCCTGAAAAAAAAGCACTGAAAAACCACTAAGCCATGTGGGATCCCTGATTTAGTTGGGCTTCAAACCAAGTAGTTGTGTGTTCAAGCAACAGGAAGTTAAGCATTGTGAATTTGATCTCATAGGACAGAGTGTCAGTTTTGATGATGTTATGTATGTTCCAGTGTATGATGTGTGAGCATCTTGCCTTCCGTTGAAAGATCATATCTCAATTCAAACTGTGTAGGGTGCTGGGCTGTGGACAGTTTCTTTGCAAGCCAAGTATTTCTGATCTAAAAATTCAGCAGCAATATATCAAGGCTCTAGACCACAAAATACCACACAATGTAATAATGTGGTAGTTTGTGGTATTGACATATCAAGTGTGGTACATCCACATACATCCCGCACCCATGCTGCGCCACGTAAGCCTAAAACTCAAAGGTTACCCTGGGCCCGCAATTTCTCTCGACGACCCTGTACATTGTGGCCTATGGTGCAGTTTGTTTATTACTATGGCATTTTGTGGTATTTAATGAGTTACTCTAATTTGGTATAGTTATGATTTACGTAACTATTTAGCTTATACCACAATCAAATTTTGTTGTAGTTTATGGTCTATGGAAGTGCAGACCTGTACGATGAAAGTTGTGGTATATTGTGATCTGTGGTAAGTCCTCACAATATACAGCCTGCCTTGTTAGGGGTAATTACACAATTATGTACCGCATAATTTACTGATAGATGTGTTTCTAATGTAATGCTTTGTACCATTATGCAGATGAAGAAGTATGCAAGAAAATGGAAGAGTCTCTTGTCACAGCTCATTCTAAGATCTGCCCGTGGCCTGCCAGTCCCTCTCCAGGTCAGTATTTCTAGAAAAAGGGATGTGAAGACTTATTTTGTACAATTTTAAGACTTATTTATTCATGTGTATCATTAAAATAGTGTGCATTTGGGATTAACTAAAATGTTTTTGCTTTATGATTAAGAATTCTCCAAAATCTCATACACCTATGATTCTTGGAATTCCTTGGTCATTGAAAAAATAAATGAAGTTGGGTCTTGGCAGGGATGAATGGTTTTAAAGGCTGACTCAGAGATTTCTAAACATAACTATTTTGAGTAGAAATTAAAAATAGTCATCTAGAACCAAAGATAGTCACTTAAAATGTTCAATTCCAAAGTTAGGGATGAATTGGATTTTCCGTTTTCATGCAGTAAACATTTCTGCAACATTATACAGCCATCAGGATACCGTGTGTAACAAAAATTCGGATCCGGAAATTTACACATAAGTTATTTGATTTCTTTGAGGGGACTTCGATTTGAACTTAATATTCACACATGATTAGTATTTGGACAAGCATTATGTACATGCAAAAACCATGATTGTTTGAAATTGATGCGCCTACGAGAATTCTGAGCCGCCTTTAGGATAGAAGTGGTAGTCCATTCACTTCAGTAATGTTGTTCCACAATATTCAACCATGGGTGGAAAACATAAGATATCTATCGGCTACTAAAGTAAGTAGAACATTTTATATTTACAGACTACTACAAGTTTTGTGCAGGAGTATATTTGCTATTAGCTAGTCTTGATGCCACAACATATGTGTACAGATGGGTTTTCAACCTCGGTGCATGAGGGTTCCATTTTTAAACTCGCTGTAGGGACTGATACAGTTATACAAATCTTAGATTTTGTTAGGTGCAAAATCTATTAGCAAAAATCTACAATACTCTATTTATTAATTTTTTTACAATAAATGGCCCAGCCAGTTGCTGATAAGTGTATTCAGCCAATTTAATAGTCAGACAGTGACGATGCTTTCTTGCGGGTCATTTATGGCCAACACGGAACAGTAAATGGTAGGAAGTTACTTAACTACTTAACCCCAACCCGGACCGGTAGTTTGCCGGACGACGGCCCAAATGCCAAGAAGGGCAATCATTTTTATTTTTAACGGCTCCAGATGAACGAGAGCAAAAGTTTGCGTTTCATGCATCTCGGCCGTTTTGTTCCCGGCACAGGGATAAGTAGCGTAAAGTCAAGAACGGCCGAGATGCAACGCAAAACATCGCCCTCTTTCCCGGAAAGACGGCCCAGAGGCAAAGAAAAACATTGCGGCATTTTCCCGGAAGGACGGCCCAGATGCAACAAAAATCGCGCATTTTCGGAAGACCGTCCCAGGATGCAACGAGAAACATCGCGTGAAAATGCAATAGAAAAAAGGGATAATAAATAAATAAATAACATTAAATAAAAAATAAATAAGGATGCGTAACTGCAACTGTATGCATGAATTTTTAGTTAAGTTGGCCAGTCGTGAGTGGCGCAATTACGCTACATCATAGTCGTGCGTTGTGCTATTATGCACGTAATGCTACGGTTTACGTCATGAATAGTTTAGCATAATTAAAAAATAGCTACAATCGTATATGGTGGCGCTATCACCATCGAAATCTAAATTGGTCTATGGGCATTGGACACAGTGGTCACCATGCTGATGAAAAGCAGTGCGCCTTTGGCGGAAAACCGTACGAATGCCCAGTGAAAAGCTAGCCATCATTGCACGGGAATGAGGCCCACCATTACTCGCACAGTCAAACAACTGAGCGAACGATGTCCCTTGTCTCCCGGAGGCACTTTCTTTAATGCTCCTACTCTTCGCAACTCCTTTTTCCTGCTCACTTTGAAGAGCGGCGTCCCAAATTTTTGTCATTGTTTATCGACGAAAATGACTGCGCAGTCGTTCCTTCGTACGTGAAGTTTCTGGGCCCTACCTACACTACCCCCGTTCTGCACCTTACTTGAGGGGACATGGCTCACTCGTTCACCATTTTTTTCAGCCCCTGCCGTTCCTAGTACGTGCCTTTCGATGTACCTCATATGATTTACCAGTCCCATGCACCGGTCCCTAACCCTGATGAGGAGTTGTGTCTGTTCGTACCACATTATAACCCATAGCCTTGTTGTCGCACGCCGCCCCACTGAGATCCTGCCAATCAGAAAAACATTTTCCGACCGGTACCACGTTCGTTGGCTCTCATTGCCCTCGGCCGTTGTTAGAGGTTAATGAAAAACCAAAATTTTTGCCAGTCTATTTAACATATCCCTTGAAATTCCTCATGTACATCTCACCATTAATTTTCCTGGGCATCACGCAAGGCAGCTTGGAGATTCTAAAAGGATTCTCCACACTGACATGCATTAATTAACAATGGGGTTTCTGAGAAGTTACTTATTCAGTGGCACGCTTCAGCAATGGGCTTCTACAAGGTTTGTTAGTTGGTGGTATGTGCAAGTAACTGGGGTTTCCCACTCAGTGGCGCACTTCAGTATTGGGAATTCAGAGAAGTTTGTTACTCAACAGCATGCTTCAGCGATTGTTGGTCTGTGAGATTTTTAACCAACTGGCACGGGACTCTTCATTTCACTAATTACCAACTGGTAGCATATAGGCAACATTTATGGCATGTTTGCCAATCATTGCCAGTATATTCCATTAGGGTTAATATTATAATCTTTATTTGTTTAAATTTCAGAATCCTTTCTTGATATACCTCTTGCTGATGGTAAGGAAGTAGTTGAAACCTACTGTAACAGGGTCTTTTCCATGAATGGATTTGGCACAAGGCTACCAAATCTAGACCTCAGCTCTATCACAAATGTGAGTTTGCCAAATATACTATATTTTAAAGCAATCATTTTGAAGAGTGCCCCCAATTTTCAAATTTGTGAGAATTATGCACTGTTTTATTGGTAATTGTCTAGTAAACTACACCTGTGAATGGTAATGCTCAAAAGTGTGCATGCATCATAAAAGAAGGGATTTTGTAGAAAATTTGGGGATCACACGGGGGATCCCTGATCCTAATTAAACAGCAGCCCTTGAAATGTGATATTTCTGTCTGTGCTTTATGAAATAGCACAATCGAACAAAAATTATGCTAACTTGACTTGTGTGAACCAAGGAACAGCTATTGGATCAGTGCGGACACATACATTGGAACAATGTTTTCAGTGTCCATTGCATTATTGGTATACGATAATAATTATGCTAATTACAAAATTCCTTCTTGTGCGACACATAGATGAGTTCAAGCTTTGCCATTAAAAAAAAAAAAAAAAAAAACTCTCCAAAAAAAGTGCTGTTGTTGCTTTAACACTTACTGTGCTCAAGTGATCGAGATCTTGATCAAAACATGTGGCAGGTATTATAAAATGCTGCCTTTGTGTACATAGGAGGTGTTGCCAGTGTGATTTCTGTATTTCACACTGTCATATAGCCAAGATAACATTGTAAGTGGAAACCTTTAAACAAACTACTCCCTTAGGAGACAAAAATAGTAGTTGGCTACAAGTTCCCATTTAAATTCCTTGGTGTCAGATCATTCAGCCATGCAAACACTGGCAACAGTGTTCTATAGACAAAGAAAGTGAACTTCCTGTGTAAATGGCCATTGGAAAGAAGAAAATATGTTTGTAATTGCCTCTAGATTGGTTAAATGAATCATGCCTATCTTTTAAGGGGAAAAAGAATACATTGCACCCTTGATTGTAAGTTATATTTTATATTTTTAACAATTTTGATTACTTTAGAGAAAATAATATCTGTATTTACTACACTTCTGTAGGAAACCTGTGACCCTAACAACATCTCAAGTCAACTGCAAAGCTTGGTAAATCACCATTCTGGACACGATGTCGATGAAGATAAAACTCTTGACGAGGAGGTGCGGAAAGCATCCTGTCTTTTGGCATTGCTTGGATGGCAGAAAAGGTAATTTTTAATATGCAAAATAAGTTGATTCCTTCAGGAGAGTCTTCTCAGAGATGGCTAGTCAGAATGATGGATTTCAGACCATGAATAAAACCATTTGAACTCTGGTTTGGTAGTCATGTTTATTTTTATACAAGAGTCAGTGGCTCTTGAAATGGTTCATTTCAAGAGCCACTGACCAAAGACTTGGCATAATAGTATGTTTGATAGGAATTTCTGGCAAATGGCAGCTATTGCACTTATGACCTTTTTGCACTCGCATGACAAAATGATTTTCAGTTCAGCGGTATTGTGTTGAAAGAAAAACCTTAAAAAAAAGTTAGGCCCTTAAAGTGACTCAGTAAGTAGTTTGAAAATGTCTTTGGTGAACATTTCTGCCCTATGCTGTTTGAGCCTCTGATTTTACCGGATAGTAATAATTTGTCCGTCCAACCAACCTAACCATGCAATTATCTTGACACTTGCTAGAATTCTTTTAAGGATACAGGCTTTGATTTTATACTGCAGTTCAACATATGTGAGATGTCCAGTGCTAGAATGCCAGTACTGTAGGAGGAGTACTGGACTGTGGAATTTCCTCTCATTAGAAGATAATCCTGCAGACAGCACGACGACAACAGACGATTCAGAAGAACAAGACTCCTCAGAAACGGGAGAACCACAGGCAAAACGTTTAAAGGTGTGTATTTATTTGTGAAATAATTATGTGAAAAAATATTTGTGTCAGCTGCAATAGTAGGAAGGTGTAATAAAATTGAGCAATATACAACAAAATTTTTGTGTGACACTTACTACAAACAAACTTGGCTGTTATGTCGTTAGTATGAGAAAGTGCTGAAGCTTATGCTCCTGAGACAGTGGCTTTTAGGTCAAAGGTCAAAGTAGGAGCTAACTTGAAATATGCTCAAATAATAATAAAAATAGAGGTACTCAAGTGTTTATCTCCAAGTGCAAGTACCTCCTAAAGGGTCTAAGGTCAGAATAAGATTCAACTTGTCTCAAACTGCTGCCGGTATGTTATTCACCAAATGTGGCGGTAGGTGACCCACATGTTCCAGAAACGTTAGTGACCCAATCATGGTCCATTTTTTCAGGATGTTTCCTCCCTCACACAGAAGCATCACCAGAAACATCTACATCTAATTACAAATTTTAACTTAAATCGATCCAAACTCAACCACTGGTTACCAGCCGGTTTTGCCCGGTTCCTTCTGGTTGGAACCGGTTTCCATTGTCCTGAACAATGAAACAAGGTTCAACCACCATGAACTGCTGGTCAACTATACTTTGTTCATCATCAAGCCCCTTAACGCCTCAAATTGATATAGAATAGTGCGGGCGCAACTGCAAGCAAGACTACCGCAGCAGACGCAGTGCATGATGTACATGTGATACACCCTTGCGGGTAGAGGCGCGTGTTTAAAATAGTGCTGTAATCGATTGTCGCAAGTATTGATTGTCGCTATATTTTTAAAACCTCCGACATGTCGATACACAAAATGGTAGTATCGATAATAAACGACATCAAAGGCAAATGCCAAAAACGGAATAAGAATAAGAAAAAAAACCTCTCCCGTTCGCCTTTAAAATGGCTTCACAATCAAAAACAACACCAGGGGTAGCATCCCAAGACCCTCCAAATAATGTTGAAATTGTAGAGTTCCAGAATAAATGAGCCAAGCTTAGCGATGTCTGAGACCACTGCGGATTTCTCAAGAAAATGGTGAAGAAAATCTCTCACAGAATTTGGGTTTTCTAAACGCGGATTCTCCCGTGTCCCTACTTGTAGTTTAGCTTTACACTTGTTGCTATACTGGTAACTCAAGCCTGTGTATCAAACTGTGATTATCGATAATGTTATCGACATGTCGCATGTTTGTCTTCCGACATATCGATACACAAAAAGTTTATCGATTACAGCACTAGTTTAAAATGGAATTACTTTCACACGTAGATAAACAAAAGCCGAATATCAAGGGTATTGAAGCAGTCGCAAAAGCTTAGGTTTTGCACACGTTTTATATTATTATAACCCTAACACGTCCCGGTGTCGCCAGCTATAACACGTCCCCGTGTCGGCGGCTATAACACGTCCGACCGGCAATAGATGGTAATGCAAAAGTGTCTCCTGACGTCCGACCGGCAATAACAAGCAAAGAGTGCCTTGCATTGCCGGTGGGACATTTTCCCCGCAGCGGAAAAACTTACGGAAAATTGTTAACGTCCGACCGTTAATTGGCAGCAATGCGCCTCCTGAGGGGAAAACGTCCGACCGGCAGTTTGCGGCAATGCACCTTCTGTGGGGAAAACGTCCAACCTTCAGTCCACAGCAATGCACCACCTGCAGGGAAAACGTCCGACCGGCAGTCTGCGGCAATGTGCCTTCTGCATCAAAGAGTTTATTAAATACCAGTATTTTTCTATTTCATTTCACAGCAAGATTCACCAAAGACCAAGTTCAACCCCATCACAGAGCACAGAACTTGGTGTCCGTGGGTACAACCATCTGTCGGTCAGTCCTCTGAGTATCCCCAAGTACTAATCACGCCCACAAAAAATTAAGACGAATGATTGGGGGGGGCTGGCAGCAGCTCTTGGCTGTCCTGCTCAGGAAGGCAGATCCCCAGGGTAACCATGGACTGCTGAATAAATCTATAGTAAGTGAAATATCTCAAGCTATATAGAACAAGAGGGGCTTTAATTGAGATTGATTTGTGTCTTTCAGATCCAATTGGCTAATTGCCATCAGTTAAAGTGTTTGAACACTGAGGCATGAATTTTCAGATTAAACATGTATGCATGTAATTGTAAAGTGTGGGTGTGTGCATGTGTGTGGAGGGGTATTTCTACTCCAATTTAAGGTTTTTAGCCTGATTTTATTCTATTTTCCCCTATTATTAGGTTTTGTTTCCTCTACTCCTGTGGATATACATTGACAACTCTGAGCAAAAAAAAATGGGAAAGTGTGTGCATGACAGTACTACAGTAGTGTGTAGATAACTGTAAGAGGGTGAGGGTGTGGATGTGTTTTATGTTTGTGATCCTAGTGTTATGTTGTGCATTAGTGAAATAAAATCTCTTCAGTGTGAGTTTACTCATGCACAACATCACAAGGGAGCTGTTGCCTGTAAGTTTTTCAAAAAGACAGTCTTTGTTGTGCTAACCACTAGAAATTTCTCCAGGTTACTTGAAGAAAAAGTACATTCTTATCAAATTAAGTTTTGGAAGCATTTAACCAAAAATTTCTGGTTACAAATTTTGACTTAAATCAGTCTAGCTGTTTGCATAGTAGAAGCAAAAATGGGAACCAAAGAGCCACACAGAACACTCATAATATCAAAAGGAAACATTTCCCAAGCCTAAAATTTTAGTAAGGAATTTAGAAAAATACAAAATTTCTTTTGATCCCAAAATCTCAATGTTGATGAGGTAAGTTGGGAGAAAAATGTTGATTGAGTCACCCACCTTTAAGTTGTTCTTTTAAATATTAGATTCTGTGCTCATTCAGCTTTGTAGCGAGTAAATGTTTACAAATACTACTTTGCTTTACCTATTTAGACACCTCCAAGCCAAGCGTGGAAGACAGTGAGGAGAATTCTGTCACTCTGGTAAAGTACAGATGTAGAATGAGCAGATGAGGTTACTGAGGGAGAAAGCAACACTTCTCTATGAGATACCTAGCAGTTTTAGCCAGATCATGTGGCATTTTTATTAGAAGAAAAGAACAAATGTTGACTTGGCCTCACAACTCAAAAAAGTTGGGTGTCAACCTGGTGGAATTTTTTAAAGACTCAACCCAAGAAAACCTCTACAAGAAAGCTTATTTCCACTGGGTGACCATAACAACTCTTGGATGGATTGGGACAGTCAGGATTTAACACCCTACTCTTTTTAAAACTGACTGTAATTTACATGTACGGGTGTTATTTTCTAGATGCGGGACCAACAGCTGTGAAGGACAGTTTTTTGTTGGTTTTTTTTTCACCCAATTCCAAATGAACCATAGTGAAGAGCGGAACCTTGATATTCAATCTGTATAGATCTTTACCAATTAAAGCCAGAACTGTTGAGAACCAACTTAGATCGCAGCGAGTCAGTGGTCCCACTGGAATTTGAACCAGGGACCCTTTGCATAAGGGCCAAGCAATTTAACCACTAGACTACATTCCTTAAATCTCCTTTGAACCAACAACAGTTCATTTTATTTAATTTTCACTTGGAAGCATTTTATCATTGTTTTTATAGTTCATAGTCTTTAGTTTGATATTTTGGTACAGTTCAATAGTTATTCTTATGATTTTGTTTTATGTTATGTAGTCCCTTATTTTAGCCCTGATTGGGGTAAAGTAAAATTTTTTTGTCAGTTTATCTATTGGTGAAAACAGACTACTGTTCAATATTTAGAGCACTGTTAGTTTTTGCAAAGGTATAGGCAAAGTAAGGGTCAGTTTAAGTACGGCTGTGTTGTCTTTGCTCGACTTCAACAATCACATCCGTTAGATTCGTGAAGACTAGTTCTCAAGATTTTTTTTTTATAATTTCATTCATTGATAGATATTTGGTTTAGAGCATAGGTAAAAAAACAATTAAATTAGAGTGATTTTTAGTCTAATCCCAAGTCTAGTCTTTACATCAATAGATTTGTGCCAAGTCTGCAGGTTCTGCAACTTTTATTGTAAAAAGTCTTAAAATTAGATTTTACATTACCATGTTTGCATGGCAAGCTTTTGTTGTACAAGACCAGGTGTTCTCAATTAGTGGCCCTGTGGGTCAGATCTCACTTGCGAAACACTGTTGGTTGACCCCTTAACAACTTCATATACTTTTCCCACTCTGTGTGTCTTTCTCCATGAGCAATTGAGAACCCTTGTACTAGATGAAAGAAAAGTGAAATATTTTGCAACTGCCACCATGTAAGCTTTTGTAAGCTTTTTGGGACCTGAAATTCTTAAAGGGGGATGGCCCGATTTAAGGATATGAAGTTTTCATCTTGATAGACTGGCCTTCACTCCAAAACCCCATCTGTAAAGTTTCGTGCCGATATTTCAACCCGTTTTGATGCGAGAGCTAAAAACGTGATTTTGTATGCCCCTTAGAGTACTGTGTAAAATTAATATTGGTCGACCAAAATGGGGGGAACATTTTCGCTCATAATATCCAAACAAAACAACCTTTAGCTCTAAGATGAGAAAAATAGCTTTCTTCTGATACCAAAATGTTGACCACTTCCGGTAAAATCTGGGGCTTCTGGGGACGAGGCTATTAGTGATCGGGCCATGGACCTTTAATGGATTTCATTGGGTATGGGGCCTTTCAGAAAATGGTGTTTATTGAGTCATTGTATGCTATATACTCATTGGCAAAAATTGTGACCATTTCTTTCAATATGGAAACACAGGGAGACATGGAAAATTTTGAATGTAAAAATAATGCCTTATGCAGCAACTAACATGTATCCACACTTCTGTCAACCAGAAAGGGTGAAAAATGCATGTTGTGAATTTTACCAGTGTTTATTTTTTGTCACTAGATTTGTCTACTTTTGTGGTTCTCACCTGGGGTGAGAAAATTATTTGATAGTGATTTTAAACTGCATTGTGTGCTTTCTAAATTGTATTGTAAGAGTGTGCAGAAAGGATTCCAATACACAACCAACCATTTACTGTTGTTTTTAACAATGTTGTGACTGGATTTCTTAAATTAATCGAACTCTTAAAATGTTCAGCATCAGAGCCAAAAAGATATTATTCTTTGGCACAGTCCAGCAACTTCCACTCAACAGTGTAAGGATGGGCATCGCCTGAATTACTGAAGCCAAAATAGTCCTTAAAAAGGGACACGGAACTGTGAAATATCTAATATTGCATCTTAAAGGTACCACATTTTGAACTCTACATATTTCCAGAATGCTATAGACCTTTTTCCTTATTGGCCCTTTCCTGCTGTCGATAGTGCAAAACTGGTGTGCATGCTGTTGGCAGTGCTCAACCAGTCAAAATTGCCTCACTTCCGTGATTAACCAGAAAGCGAGGCAGTTTTGACTATAGTCTATTTCTCTACCTCCGTGCAGTGATGTCATAACCTTGGCGCGGCTTTTACGCATGCGTCAAGATATGCCGTCTTTGTGCCGCATGTGTAAAAATGCTGGCACTTTAAGCAGCGCACGAGGTTTTTACTGGTGCGACCACAAATCTGTGCTGACGGCACTGCACGGAGGTTTAGGGAAACCGTGTATAATTGACCATTGGCGCTCACAACAAAATGAATAATAGCCAATTACGAAATAAGGTTGGGGTGAATCAAAATGCTTGCCAGGTGGTTTGTTGAATTTCACTTCGCAAATCACAATCACCATATTGTGACCTATCCAACGTGCAGAGATTAATGACACAAGGCACAGAAGGCTACCATTTTAGTAGTGAATTTTTAAGTTGTTGTTATGTGTGCTGAAAGTTTGGACATCAAGTCATTCAACAAAATGTTTTACATATACAGTTTGTATTATTCTGAAAAAGAGTGATTTTTAATAGCTGCTAGGAACTTATGTGGGTTGTTGCTGAACTGGTATCGGTAGGTCTGTGTACAACTTAACATGTTCTATCTCTAAGAGTATGTGATGGATATCCTGAACTTGATGGGTTGATTAATTGGTGGGGACCTAGGGGTGTTCAGAAATTTGCAGTCATTTGGCCATCCGTAGGGTTTTATTTGAGAAATTGGTTGTAAAAACAGGCTTCCTTTCCACCGAATAACGGGATGTCCTTGTTGGGTCTTTAATCTTTTAGTAACATGAAAACTTGACTCATTGGTTAATAGGCTACTTAATTAGTCATATGGTGGTAAACTTGCATAACCACAATCTTTTTTCTGAGAAGCACAAGCCAATAGGCCTTTTTGCAACACAAGCCTAACACACTGGTGCAATTCAGAACACATTAATACAGTAATTCTCCTATGTTCTTCATTTATCCATAATTTTCAAATTCCCCTGTGTTTAGAGAAATGGTGACCATTGCCATGAGTCTTTTCAAAGAGGCAGTTAAAGGTTCCCTCTACAGTGGTCGGCATACCTCCTGCAGATTCAACTATGTGTACTGCCTATCCTATATCACTGTGACATGATAGCCTGTTCTAGAACTGCCTGTTGGGCATTGGGAAAACGTAGCTAAAACGTACTGGTCATATGACTGAGTTTGTTGTTGATTTGTACTCGGCAGGCCTCCGTAGATACTATAGAATAGGCCTAGACTGGGGGCCCCATGGTCTAGCCTCTGAACACATGTTTTTATTTGGAAAGTGCTTGGCTGTGCTTTCCAGATTTAGATAAAATTGAATCGATCTACTTTATGTTACCACTTCAATATTCATGGTTCTACTAAATATAAATTTGGTTATGCACTGTTGCTCTATACGCAATACAGAAAATCCCTATGTTTGGGTGCCGTAATTGCTTACGGGCTTGTGTGATACGGTGCCCAACAAGTCTTGTTTCCCATATTGTGGTGAACCAACGGGATAAACTAATAGTATGGAGTGTTCAAAAATAAGGTCAAATTATCATCATTGAGTTTACTTGAGGTAATAGTTTTAAAATTTTTCTTGTCACATAGTAGCTAGGCATTTACCAAAGATGCTTAGAATGAATCGTGAAGGGAGTAGTTTATATGAAGTGTTCAGGGATAGACCTTAAATGTCATCAACTGGTGGGGCAATTTGAATTGATTATACTTAGGTAAATAATTGAATTTAAGTAGATAGCGGCTACGTCTTCGTGCCCATCTCATTGAAATTCCATAAATGTTGGTATGGTGAAAGAACGTTGACAAATTTAATTTTTTCCAAAAGGCATTTAGAATATGTCACATATGCATTTTCAAATTCCCATAGACTTTGTACAGTGGGGCTGATTTGGCAGTATAAAAAATGACCAAAATGGGGGCAATTTTGTGGAAAAAACTTACACTTTTATTGTCAATTATTTCTTCAAGTAATTGATGGTTATAATATGTGGTGTTTTGTTTTTAATGGTTAAATAATATCAAAAATTCTACTACATTTTTTATTTTTCTGATATCATCAAAAATAACGAACAGGTGGTCGCAACAACAATTTTTTTGTTTGAAGTTTTCAGACACACTGAAGTATCCACTTTTCATAATTATTTCCACGTGAAGAAACGATTGCAAATAGAAGAAACTACAGCTCCTTGGTGATGAATAAGGTGTCAATAAGGAAATCAATTTAGAAAATTCTCACCTTAGATTTTGCAGATTCATTGTTTCTATTTGAATATAGGTGTTTCTAATTTCCCCTAAATTATTTTTTCCCTAAAAATATTTTTCTAACGAATTAAAACACTTGATTAAAAAAAGCCAACGTGAGATTTTAGGTATGTTGTTTATATACACATCCCTAAAGTTTTAACTTAAAAGCACCTTCCTTTAGGCTGGGAAAAAATTTATTGTAAAATTAGGGAATTTTTTAATAAATAAACGCTAAAACAATCCCGCCGTCTTGAAACTGCAAAAGAATTGTGGAGAGAAGTTCAATCCTTACCATAGTCAAGTTTGGACAAATTGATTCAGGGTTTTGATTTTAATGGTCTTTTCTGTAAGACCATTTTATCCGATGATCCTACCTTAAACTCCAATTTCAACTGGCAAGCCTTTGATGAATGTTTGTATTTATGAAAAACAGACAATTAAGCATTTAAGTATGTACAGAAATGCCATGCAACTGTTTCTCAAATATACAAAAAAAAAAGTCGGATCCCATCTTTTAGTTAAGTGAAACGAAACTTAAAAAATCATAATTTCTTGACAAATACACCACGGGTGTTTGCTCTTAGCCACTTGCCAGGGGTCTTTACTAAAGCCAATTTCACATACATCATCCCTGCAAAAAAAAAAAGTGCAACTTTGATGAAAAATAGGGGCACAATGTTGGTTTACATTAAAAAAAATCCCTGATAGGGCTGGGTTTTAATTTTTGGGTAAAAATATGACAAGAAAACCATATAAACCGTTTTAACCTTCGTGTTACCGAAGGAGGTGGTTACCACCCCATTCTAGCTTTTTTGCACCCTACCAAAATTCCCCCGTTTTGGGCTGAAATTTAATGAAATAAAAACTAAGCACCAATCGGGGTAGTAGGCTGATGGAGGTGGCCTGACCAGCAAACACCTCATCCCCTTGGGGGATAAAGTACCAACATGCCCAGTATGATATCAGAAATGCTCCAGACACTTATTTGAACATTGGATAGCTATGGCCCTTCTCTCTGTGGATACCAACATCAGTACCAACATGCCTAGTATGCTGTCAGAATGACATAAAATCCACAAGGAATCCAAACTGGCAATTTCTATAGACAATTTCGAATAGGCAAAAATTCAATTTTGCACCAAAAAAGTTAAAAAAAAACGATTTTCTATTGCTTTAAATGATTTGCTAATGACGAGTTTAGTACATGCTAATGTTTTTGAGCAGGCAAAATCAAAAATATGATATTCAATTAAATCCAGTATTTTCATACGCATAATGAGTCATATGGGAAGGTTGTACTTTTAATACCGATAGAAAGAAGGTACTCTCTAAGATTCCTGGTGACCAAGGCCATCGACGGATAAGGAGAGAAAGACCCCTCCATTAAATCATCATAAGTATATTCACCCATTAATTTGAGTTGGCGTTATAAACCACTTTATCATGTACGTAAGGTGTTTTTTTATCCCAAAATACAAGCCCTGATTTTAGAAAAAAATAGGGACGAAAAAGATTAGAAAAATCTTGATAAATTTTCAGGTATGATATCTGGTATATAAAAAACAAAGCTTAGAGCATGCCTCATTTCAATGGACATTTATAAAAGAAACAGGAATTATATATGTGGCATAGCTGAGCCTGTAAGTGAAGCTTAGATAGACCTTTGGTCCTTCATAAACTACAAAGAGGACAACGGAAGCCCTTTATGAAAAAAATATCCAAATACCTATTAGCTAGCCAATGTAGTGCAAATTATTAGTGCTAAGGACTAGGATTATATATAAAAGTTTATCCCAAGAGACTGAAAGACAACACAATGGTCTCATCTTAATGATATAGCAGGCCCAGACAAGTCACTGAATGGACTAGGCTATTTATATCATGGGCAGGTTAACTGGATATGTGGCCTATGTATGTAATAGAAGGTTGTTTTTGTGGCAATTCAATTTAGGGTTTGTTCATGCACAAAGAAGCAAACAGGAACGAAGGGGTCTCTTCCCCACATCCAAGAACCACAAGCCAATCCAAATATACATTTTGCTAATGATATATAAGAAATCCTTGACAAAGCAGCATGTTGTGTTTTTTGTGGGCGCCAGATAGCGGGCAGGACCATTTTGCAATCCTATATTCTTTTATATATGTGAGCACGAAAGCCGAGAAACCGCCAAATTCTAGTTTTTTTGGTTTTTTTTTGGGGGGGGGGGGGGGTTGAATGATGAAATTACAAAATTATCCATTTAAGCCTTATTACTAAGTTAAAAAAAGTGATTTGGGGGAGGGAATTTGTTTAACATGATTTATTTGAAAACCAGCCAAAAAGTTTAGGTGTCGCTCTTATAATGCGGACGTTTCAAATTCATCCATTCTCATAAAAAACTATAGAGGGCTGTCCTTCATCATCTGGTGATATCCTTATTAAGTGGGGTTAATAGAATGGAATGAAGGGTTGGGTAACTGCCCCTCCTGTGTTTGTTTACAAAAATGCTGAGGTTAGAAATGGGAAGTTAATATACTGAGAAAAAAAACTTGCAGTCTTTGTAATTAATGTACATCAGTGACCAATTATGAGAGAAGAAAACCAATTTCTTTACAGCGATGCAAGAAATATAAAGTTTTTTTGATACCAGAAGATCCATAAATATGACAGTCTGGTTGTTTATTCAGGTATCCTTGGTAATGTTGTTACGTCAACTTTCATATCCCCTGGCCTAAAAGGGCATGAGGGATTTTGGCAACAGCGGATTCCTTCTGTAATTGTATGTCTGTGTGTGTGTTTTTTCCATGTTAATGTTTTTGTATCTCTGCCCAAACGCTTGGGCAATTGCAGCCAAAAATGGATCAGAAGAACCACGGCCCCAAGGTTCATATGCGGTGTACTCCGGTTGGGGTGAGGAGGCCATGGGGAGCCATTTAAAGGGTCATTCTTTGAAAATCTATCTATTGGTTTTACTGCCACAAATCAAATGCTAGATCACCAATTTGGTCAGTATAAGCACTGACCCCAAGGCCCATATGAGCGGAGGTGTGCTGCTGTGACAGCGATTTCGCGGGTGAAAAGGTTATGGGGTGGGAATTAAAGGGGCATTCATACTTAGGGTTTTAAGTTGACAAGTTTGGTTGTCACATGCAAGAATTGAAGGAGTGTGTGGCAAAACACTTACCAGTCATGATTCTGTCTGACCGTTGTGGCTGTGGGGCCGTGTTTCAAAGTTAAAGGGGGATGGCCCTTTTTTTTTTAATATTTAGGTTTTTCATCTTGATAGATACAAGCCAATACTCAACCTAACTCAAACATTGAGGATGGTTTCGAGAAGGGTATGGTAACGGGAGCTGTGTTCGTCGAC
>JAMKCH010023692.1:0-19821 GCA_023653785.1 Ophioderma brevispina
TTGGCCAGATTATATTCAAATCAACTTCATAAACGGCCATATATGGAAAAGGGCAAACCCCCACCCCCCCCCCCCGCGAAGAAGTTGTTTTCGCAAAAAAAAAAATATTGAAATACATAGAAAACCGGCAGTACGATCTGTACAAGGCTGTCGACCGAGCTGGCGAGCTAAACTACAGACACCTGTGTTGGAATCCGGATACTAAAATAATTTGCTATGCTATGATTTTTTCAACGTTACTTATGGAAAAAATTATATTTGAGTTGCGGTTAGTTCGCTGGCGATAAAATTCAGATTCCGACTGCCTTGAACAAGGTACTGTGCGAATATAAACGCCGTTTTTCGATTTCAATGATAGTGCTTATTTGGGATAAATGTATTGATCAAATGATTTTAAAAACTTTCAATAAAGCAGATTGTAAGTATAATGAAACATAAATATTTTTTGTGACGGAATAATACCCAACCACAAAAAAACTGCTTTTATCAATCCATCTACATCTTTCAATCTATTGACCTTATAGGGCAGTGGCTTTTGACCTCCCATAGAATCTGTAGAAACCTGTCATAATGAGACTTAACTATGGCAGGAAATGACTTCAAACTATTTTTTAAATATAGCGTTCAGTTTATACACACAAGGATACGAACAATTTGATACACTTTTTAAAAGAATCGAGCATTCTGAACTTTACCCCCAGTGTGACTTGAATGTTAGTTCCTATAAACGAATCCGACGGGGAAGCCTCGAAAGACACCCTCTACGTCGCCGCATAAGGGCATCCTGGGCACAAAACCACAGTACACACACGACGCATACTGACATTTACGAGCTTAACGAACGAACTAAGAATTTACAACCTACCGTTTTCGCAATTTTTAACAATTTCACGTTTATTTAATTGATTTACAGGAAGGCTGATGTCAGGGCTGCTAAACTGGAATTCTAGGGCAAGGTCTTACTGTTGTTGTAAACAATTGAAGGTATCTCGCCCACTTTGCGTGACGGAGAAATGAACCCTTATGGCTAGGATTACGTGTTTTTTAAAAATTTTTACTTTTTCTTTTGAAAAACAGCTGCGTGAGAAAAATAATTTTTCGTAAAATTCAAACATCCGGACAAAAATAAAGTAAAAACAGAATGTTGATATATCCCGTGTGTAGTGAAAAATTGAATAGTACCCAAAGACCGATCGTATTTGCTGAAAAACGTGACATCTTCCGACGCGGGTTGTTGATGTTTTAGGAAGGACGCTTATTTTGGTTTTACTGTACATGGCAGTGATGACGGTAACGTGAGATGTGGAACTACGTTACCATGTTTAAAATGGAGTTTGTGAAAACAAAAATCGTATTAAAGCAAACTAAATGAAATATAAAAATAAACAAAGTTCATTCCACTTCATTAAGGAGCTTGGCAGGTTCGGTGGTTTTTCCATTGGGAACCGATGCTAGGTTACGGCTGCAGACGTTTACCTTCTCATGGGGTCATTGGAGCGAGTGAATTTTACACGCAGTTCGTTTCCATTTTGTAACCTTTTATCGCTATTTGTGCAGCCCAAGAAATTTACATTTTTTTTCTGAGCCGCCATGATGATATACAAATGGATAACAGTGAAATAGTGTTGATTTTTGCCGTCAGAACTGTTCAAAATTATCGCTTATTTGTGGTAACACGTACAAAGTAAACCGCGGGGTATAACGAGAATGCAAAAGATGCCCCCCATTCATGGCGGATGGTGAGGGCGCCGCCCACGGCGTAGGGGCGAGAATAGTCGCGTCGGATTCGTGTATAGTTAATTAATAAATGATAAGTCACAGCTAGGGCAAAACTATACTTTTTTTCAAATCTTATACATGACGCAACAGGTATGACATTTGAAAGACCCATTGGACCTTATAAAAATTTGACCATGTAACAAACTTTTACCCCCTATTTACTCAAAGCACCAAGGGGGACTTTGGCATGTGGTCACTTCAATTTGGAAAACTATCCGACAAAATCAGCTCGGCGTATTTATTTTCCGGGTGTTTTTCTTTCACTCTTGGTATATTGTAAATATTTCTTCAATATGTCCACTAATTATATGAAGCCAGAGAATCATGCGATAGGGTTGAAATTGATATGTTACTATTGCCCAGGTCTTACAATAAACAAGGCCAGGAAATAACTTAATATGTTGAAGGTTAAGGCCTATAAGCTAGCAAGAAATTAAAATATGCATTATAAACTGCATTAGTTAGGTCTCTGGTCGATGATTCGCTTGATCATAAAACTAGGTATAAAATCAGTAAAATTGTGGAGGTGGACGTCATTTGTTATGAGTTCATTGTTTTTAAAGCCCCAGGCACTGGCCATTGTTCACCAAATATGAAATTCTCCTTCAATTGCCTTCTCAAATGATAGTCTAGGCCATGGATAGAACAGAGCTTCTATTTTACAAAAAAAATAACATACCCCAAAGCAGATACGGGAACATTTATATGAGGATAAAGGAACTCCAGGTAATTTGTAGGCCCAACTTTTAAGGTTTTCCAAACTTTAATCAACAAAGTGTATATACATGAATATTTTTGGACTCGTCATAAACTCACTGATATTAAAAACACAAAGGTTATAGACGGTCAAACAGTGTACATAGCTGTGGACCATGCCCCATACGGCGTGCGTGTTCTTGTGTTTTTATTGTTAAACGCCATTTTCGTCGTCTGCTGAATTAAGCGTCGCCGGCGACGCTTAAAATTCTAAAATCGTTCTGTCTACCATAAGGAAGTGATTTGGTCTATCATTTCGGGTGAGGGCTTTTTGTATATAAAGCTTTAACAACCATGGAAAAAGATCGATTTTTGAAAAAACTAGAGGGCGCGCAAATTTTCAAATGTGCCAGTGGTCTCTTTAAAACCAACTCCACGATGAGAATACCTAACATAAAGGATTTTAATTAATATTGGATTTTATTGGTAAGTCAGGATACGATACGTACCCCGAAAAATCATATTGTATTATTCCATATAAAAAAATGTACTCGCTATGTATATATTTAAATGTTGTGGCCCGAATTCGATTTTGAAGTTTTCCTCGTGTGGAAACATATCACCAAACAATAGGGACGCATATTTGAGATAAAGCATTTTAACTCTTTGATTAGTAGAACCAGTGATGTGTACCAATTGGCCCATAGGACAGGGGTGACTGCGTGTGGTCACATTTAATGAAGCATTAATTTTAATTGGTCCTATAATCAAAAAGAAAAATTAATGGTGGTCTAAATTGCATGGGCGTTTTGAGGGAAAACTTTCAAATTTATGTCTGATTAAAGTGTAGATTTGTATTGAGTAAAGTATGGGCACGATTTTGTCGATAAGGTCAACAACTAAAAGACTAAAACAGAGAGGTTTAGTTTATCATCAATTAAAATTTCCTTTGATATTATTACCTTTGGTGAACAATGATTGTTTATATGTCGTTCTTGCAGCTTGTGATTGTATTAAATATGCGTTATTGATACAGAGAATGCCAGCTTAGCTGTTTGGTCTTGTTCAAAGAAAGCAAAGCAAGTGACATAGAAAGTCCCCACAGAAAGTTTGGAATATTTGTTAACCATATATTTCTGATTTATTTTAGAAAAGTGCATAATATTTAGTATCACTACAAAAGCTGTTTCTTTAAGGAGTAAAATGAAACCTCATTGGAACCATAACCTTGTTTTGGAGCGAAGTTACTGCCTTAGAAGGTGACAGGATTAGGCAGAGAAAATGTGCCAAATCAGGCTCTCTCGCCACTAGGCTATTGATATGATCTCCACCTTGGTACCATTATTGATTGCGAGTGTTAGGGGTGCAATTCAATGGCTTTGAATTGTATTGAATATGAAAACTTGATTTGAACAGGTGTCTGATCATGGTTGAAGGCACAATGATTCTGGGTCGAATGACGTTTCATTTTGGTCATTTAATGTTGGTATCTCACCTAAGCATCATCATGGCAAGGTTTATCTCATGTGGCCAAGCTTAGGGCAATTGGACAGCTTGAAGTGGTAAAATCTCGACAGAGGTTTGCACAAAACTTGGGCGTTCTCCGGGTATTGATTTTCGAAATTGAAATGCCAAATTTCGGGACACAGGGGAAGTGAAAGGACGACCAAGAAGCGGGAGGTGCCGTTCAAAAAAGACCACTCCACAAGAGGATAGATTCATAACCGTGTGCTCTGCGGAACAGAAGAATCACAGCACCTGAGCTGCAGTATTGAAGAACCACAGCTAATAGCGCTTTTCAGTACAGATATGGCACATTTTCTTTTTTGACCCTGCTACCTTATTAGCCAGTACTTCGCTTCAAAACCAGATATGGTCACAACTGAGGTGTCATTTTAAGGCCTAACAGAACAAGCTTTGTTGTGGTACTAATATTATGCCCATATTCCAATAAATTAAAATATATGGTTAATAAATATTCCCAACTTCTGTGGGGATCTTGATCATCTACCAACAATAATTTGATTAATATTAACATCAACGGTGTATTTAACCCTCTTCTACCTAGTCATTTGTGTACAAAACTCCCGAAAGGGAGGGGTGACCCCTGTGATTTTAGTTACCGCAGGAAAAGGCGGGGAGTGGTGGTTACCACCCACCCCCCACACAACACCGAAGGGTGGTAACGCACCCCCCCCTTCGATAGACGAGGTTAAGTGTATAAGTTGTCTACGTAGACCCGAACCTTTTGTTTTTTTTTCGGTGCCCATATTTTACGCTAAATTATTTTTGCCCAAGGA
Organism: Ophioderma brevispina; assembly: GCA_023653785.1. Classification (NCBI taxonomy): domain Eukaryota; kingdom Metazoa; phylum Echinodermata; class Ophiuroidea; order Amphilepidida; family Ophiodermatidae; genus Ophioderma; species Ophioderma brevispina. The sequence continues at coordinate 4,776 of JAMKCH010023692.1, forward strand.
TTTTATGTAATTGTCTACATTTAAGTTATTAATATATTATTATTTATTATTACAACTTAATTTTTGGTGCCGCATTAACAGGGTCCCACCAGTTTGTGTGTGTTGAAGTTTGAATTGTAAAAACCCCTTTTTGTTCTGAGTCACAAACGTGACTGAACTTTATTTGCCCCTCATGACAAAATGACCAATCTTCGCAAAAGTTGGAACATTAGTTGGAAAAAGGCTATTCATTATAACCAAAGTAAGAACAGTTGGTTATTTTGGCAAAACAGCATTGGGTTGAAAATCATAATTTACCGTTTTTTAGGTTCAAACGTGGACCGAATAGTGGCCCTTTAATGGATATTTGTTTAAAAAAAACAAAAAAAACAGTGTTCCAAACAGTGTCACATTCTTCTTCCCCTCTTTGTGCTTGAAAAAATAAATTAAAGGCAATTGGGGTTCGGGCCTAAATTGTTCACGCCTTACTAACTCATAGATAAAGACAACCTACCACTTGTTAATAAAAAACAAAACATGTGGAGAAAACGCCAACATATTGTAAATACAACGTAGTTTATGAAGTTAGGCGATAAGTGCCCCTTGAAAAGCATCTCAGGAAGAATTTCCTGAACAGCACATCTCCCTGTCATGGCGGGGGCATCATACAAACCACTCTCTGAGGTCCTCTGGGCTTAGGACAGACTCTGCGGGGTTAAACCGGTTTTGATTGGATCCCAACCTTCCCACTTTCCCTCAAGAAAAATTTAATTAAACGATCATCAAAAGTGAGCCAATTGCTGATTAGCAAACCACTTTGGCACAACCACTGGTGCCATGACTCAGTGTATGTTCAGAGACTCCAGGAGCTAGACAATTCATATAGAATATTTCGCGTCACACCACTTGTCTACCCTTCTTTAGCCTTTAATCAGCTTTGATTTTATTATTCAATTTGTGTGAGTCCGCTCCTCTCTGGACCGCTCTAAAGTTAGTCTAATCAAAGCCTTTTCGCAAATATCCCGTTTCCTTTGTTACTCATTGTTTCGAGATATTTTCTTACCGAAATATAGCGATTCGTTGATTGGTCGATAATGAGTCATCTTCGCTTAAATAGTTCCTAGAATACGAGTTTTAAGACTGATCAATAACCCATTCAATTATATAGATTTTTGCCAGATGTATCTAGTCGTCGATGTTCTGAACTCTCATGCGGGTCGAAGGGGGCTGTGGAGCATAGATGCCAGCAACATCCCGTGCAGTAAGCTCCTGGGTCTGATTGCCGGTCTGAACGTCTGGTGGTGCGCGGCCTTTGTGTGGAACCGGTTGGTGCGCAATCAAACGAAGCCTTTGACCGATCTTCACGGGCTTTCTTCGGCGTTCACTCAAGCGCTTCGGTTTCGGTGGCCGGTGGCAGTGGTTTTGCTTGGGTATCTCGAGTTGGCTCCTGGCTTTTTTCCGCTACGATAGCCCCAATTATATACCTCATAAACTTAAAGAGGTAGTCCGACGACTGCAACGCCTGCGTGAACATCCATTGCTTGGGTGACTATTGTTCCATCCCACTCCCAGTAGCTGCAGTTCCATATTTGGGCCAGCCCACGTGAACGTGACACAAATACATTTCCTGATTAAAGCGGGGGGCGGCCGCCATGACTTTTACTGGGGATTTTATTTCCTGCAAGCTGGTCTACAACTACCCATCTGCATCTCACAGACCGTACGACTCACTCGCAATCTCACAGCTGTCAATAACTCCGTCTAGGTGAACTATTTTGTTTATGCTGTTATGTCTAATTGGTGGGCCGTGCAAAATCGATATGGTAATTTTGACTTGCGTTGTCATCGATATTGACAAGTAATCTGAAAAACGTGTCATTGATTGAAATTGGGCGGTGCTTACGATGAAACATACTTTGATTGACACGTTATGCTTACACAAGGGAAATATGTGCGCAAAGACGCCTCGCTTCGCTCGGCCCCCCCCTCACGCATTCGATATCGAAAGACCTCGACACGCGCCTTCGGCGCGCTCGCGGTTGGTGATAAAATTACGAGGCCGTCCTTGACAAGACTACCCTTCGTGAAAAGTGCCTTTTGTCTGTGATATTTTTTGTGTTTTAATGGGCAAGTTGATATTTAGCAATTTTTGAGAACAGTCTTAATACTACTTTTTAAAATATTTTTAAGATTGCACAAGTTGAAAGGCATCAGCGAACCAAGTGGAGACTACCTCAGTTAAATATGAACCAAATGAAGGATTCTAATCCGATAAAATGCTCGCGTGGGGCTGCAATCAGAAACCTCGTGACAGGCTCGATTTCAACGGCAAGTGTGTACATAACCACACTTGATGATGAGAATCCCTTCTAGAAGTTGGGGAAGAAGTGATTGAAGATGTTTTGCTTAGTTTAAGCGGGCTGAATATGAACTTTTGGATCCAACCTCTGGGAAATGTGGGGAACTTTGACATAAGGGGGTAAAATAGTACAGGGGGGTAAATTTGAAATCAAGTCAAACGTGTTTAAACCCAAAAAAAGGACCGGGGGCGGAATTTAATTTTTTCTTTGAAGCCTTGCGCAGATTTAAGAACAAATAGGACTACGGTTATGAACGGCGTTACGTTATCGCGCACTGCGTGCGAAGGAAAGAAAAGTATTTCCCATTGAAATTCACGGAACAGTAGAAATCCAGTGTTTTGTCTAAGGATTACAGTTACACTATGTTTTATCTATTATTTATTGGTAGTTAAGAGCATGTGTGCGCATACTTTGACACACCATCAGGCCAAAAAAATCCAACTTGCTTGAAAAATGGACGAAAATCCTGAATTGCGATTTTGTTAGATTTTTGGAATTTTAGCAAGACGTCATGTGACAGTCATTGTGCGTCACACAAGGTGTTGGTGTACTTTTTGGTTATCATGGGACGGGCGGGTATTGGTACCACACAATGATTAGGTCATAAATCCGTCGAGTTACTAGCGGGAGGGGGGCGGATTCCCTTCCAAAAAGCCCGGCTCTTTTAGAGTTAAAATGCACACCAAGGTATTTGTCTCATTGTAAGGATTTAAAAAAAGGTATTGGTTCAACTTCTAGAATGGGATTCTCATTTATAACCGCTACTACATGGTTGGTTCTAAGATACAAGAAGATCCAAAACGACTACAATGGCAATAAAAAAATCCAATACACTCAATAGGCTTTATATACTTAATACTTTATCTATTAAAGGGATTAGCGCGATATTGCATGAGAATCGAAAAATGTGGAAATGCATTTATGTATCTTATAAATCAGGGATAAGTGTGTACATTCTATTAATGCTTTAATGTAGAAACAACTAACAAAACACCAAATAGTGAAAAAATGAAGTAAGTATTTTAGGAAATTTGTTGATACCGGCTCGGCAATAGACATACAGCGATGACGTCTCAGAATCTACAATAAACAGCTGATGTGGTTGCCACTAGCACAGCATAAACAAAAATCATAAGCTGTGCTTGAGGTCAAACTGTCATGATCATGGTGCAGAATATCACGCTTAAAATCTGGGATATTCACCTAAAATGTTTGATATGAGTCTCAAGTCGGAAGTTGATACGACGTATATAAATTAACGAAAGATAAAAAGTCCTGCCTTGTCTTTAATACCGGATTTCAAGCCACTATTTGCAGGTTATGTTTGCCGATCCCATGCCAGAACAAAAATACAAAAATATGAATTGTGATGATTTTTTCGATGTTCGGTTTAGCAAATCGCTTAATCCCTTTAATGACCAATATGAATATATGCACAATTAATAGGAGCTGTTAAAAGTTCAACGATGATATGTCATAACAGCGAATGACTCCAAAATGCAGCATGCAGCATTTATACCACACTATAAAACAATCTCTTCAGAATCAAATTCCTTATTCGGAGCGGCCACTGCAAGCTAACTTGACCAGTAGTTGAAGACAACAACGTTCTATCTTCTCTTGACGACACAAAAATTTGGTTGGCTGCAAGATGACAGCACACAGGTCAGTTTTAAAGCTCAGTGGTATCTATAAATATATGAAGATCTCTCACACCGGAGATTGTATTGTTTGGTTAATACTGAAGAAGAAGAAAATACATTTCAATTCTTGGATTACAGCTCTGTATACAATGAGGTCAATTTCAGTGACCGCTATAAACCATATAGACCCTTTTGCCCAATAATTACGCACCCAAATGGCAAAGTTTGTAAACATATGGCAAAACGAACAATTGACACTATAGTTTCAACAAAATCGGGCACTGAGTAAAGTTTTACCCCAAGTGACTTGGAACCATAATAGGGCTGTACCCGTTTTATTAAATGTCGGAACGAGACAAATTATACTTTTAATCCTTATAACGAGACCATTTAACTTGAAGGAGAACAAGGCTATGCTTCGAGCTCAAGGTCAAGGTAAAGCTATTATTACTAGCCACGATTTTTTACGTATACGAATCGCTATCGTTCACGAGTGGCTACCAGTGGCGTATCCGAGGTGGGGGCGCCCGGGGATCTTATCTTATTTTTTTCTAAGGAATCTAAATGATCACGGAGGATAGTGGATGACAGCTTTGGAACGTCAACATTTGGAAGATTTTGCCGGCTTAAACCCCGGGGGGGTTGTGTTTCTATTGTTGTTTCCGTGTGTTCTTCGTGGATAATTCAAGAAAAGTTCAGGCCTTGTGGTTGTGACAATAGGCAAAGAGAGAGGAGAGAGAGAGGGGGGGCATGCGGATACAAGGGGCCCGTCGTCCCAATCCTCCCGCGCCGAAAAAAAAAGTAAATTCGACAATAAACCATTTACTTTTGGAAAGAATTATAGACCCAATTTCAGAGGCAGGTGGGACAGGAAATGATCGAGATGTCAGGGCTTTTTATTTGGTTGCAATTAGCAATCATGCTGAAATGAAACCTAGCAACACCAGGCTCAGCTTCGGATGTTCGAACCTATTCAATAGTCACTCGCTACTTGGTTTGGAGGAGGACACCTCGCTGTGTTGCGCAGACCCTACCGATTTAGTATTGGTTTAGTTGGCAATACGCTTATATATTATGTTTGGACTTGGAGAGTAAGTCTGAATCAAATTATGTGCAACAAAACCAGTTAGCCTTCAGCCCTTTTGCGTTATCCTTGAGAATATAAGTACAACTATCATCTTAAATTGTGTGGCAGCGGTGGGAGTTTTGATATTTCCCCTTGTGAGGACTTTTGCCGACTGCTGGCATTTTAATTTTGAGTCTTCAGTCGCGTGGCAGTGCTTGTATTACACGTGGACATTGAGCTGACACCGCGAGTTTACAATTCCCAACGTCATTGACACCGTTGGTAATCTTCCTGTATTGACCGTCGCAATCGTGCAGGTTGTATTGAACTGGTAGACATACAGTGTTATTGTCTAATCTTGCCCCTATAACCTGAAAACACTTTATTGTTCAGGCACACATTCACTCGTCTCGTGTGTGAATGTGGCAGCGGTCCTAAACTCATTTTGTTATGAAATAACTGTGGATTGGTCGTCGCCAGCTTGGAAATTTCGGTTCTCATCTTGGAATCCGGTGTGCATGGAACTCCTGTTGAAATGAGGGACTAGCTGTTGGAGGAAGTGACCAAAAACACAAACACCGTGAATGTGGTTATGGGACCGCCGTACCCGCAGAGTTGGAAAAATTGCCGATCCGCGGTGTCAATGAAATTTGCGACATTGAAGATTGTTGTTAGCGGTCGGTTTTGGAAGAGTGAGCCATGAATGTTTTTGCGTGAACCGGAAACAGACGTTGGAATGTCGGTAACCTACACAACTTATCAGGGCTAATAGGACATCTATTGAAGAATTCTGTGGGAGTTAACATCTAATAACATTCTTTTTGCAAGTCAAATCAAAACCTTTTATGGTTTGGAATTACTTTTTTTCGGCTAAGTGTTGGTGATTTTTTTCGTGATCGTCTGAATTTAATCAGTGCGAATGAACACATTTATTGCTGAACTGTACGAGTGCCTTGACTTTTAGGCTTGCGACTTATAACTTTGCATAGCGAAAAATTTGATGAATATTGTCATTTGATTATTTGTAAATATCAAATGGATTAACACAATTGCAAAACAGTGCGATATATGTATGTGTGCTATTTCAAAATTGGTGGTGCGCTCTTTGAATGGTGTAGGTTTTTTGTTGATTTTAAATAGCGCTTCAATTGTGCGAGTTGCAATTTTGTGGATTTGCTCTTTGCGGTTACATGTCATTGTTCGACAGAATTTTTCGTCAACGTATTTCAGTGGAAGGTTTTTGTAGATTACATACATATGTGCTAACATTCACATATATATTTTTTTGAGTCAAACAAGACAGGATTTGGGACTCATGAATTAGTTATAGTTGGATCTGTGTGTATGTTAAGGTATATATCAATATTTATATTTGGAAATATTGCACATTTACATGTACATTAAGGTAATTTTTCCAATAATATCATGTTAGTAGTTTTGGGCAGCAGACCAAACACATAGGTCTTTGAAATTTGTTTATTCATTTTGACTTGATTCAAAATCCCATATCAATCATGGAAAGGTCCGAGCACCTGATGAGGGCATTGTTCTTCCTCAATGGGACCCCTATACTTGCCAATGCGTTGAAGGTGGTGAGAATGAAGATTTTAATCATGGTATCGGAAGTTGGAACTTGTTTCAAAATAATTACCCAATGTGCTCAACCAATTTTTGAATGCATTACCAGTCGACTTGAAGGCAAGGCATTTGCCTACTGGGATCAATTACCTTTGGATGTATAAGGCAATTCGACTTGACTAAAATTGCCATGTGTAGAGTATTGGTCGGACACACAATTGAAAGATAAGAATTTCACTAATTCTCGTCCAAGAATGAGGTGAACCTTTAGAAAGTATGCTGCTGCAGTTTTAGGGGGAAAGATGATAATATAGCTTCATGGTGATTATGACTATGGTGAACAATTTAAATGAGGGAAAAGAAACGCTCCGTAGGTTTTTACAGGCTTAGATCTGTACTTTCAAGGGAAAGTAGGAAACATGGTCTGGAACGTTGAAAATGCAGTCGATATTGTCGTCGTTTGGAATTTGCCACAATAAAGCTGCGCAAAAGAAACAAGCCTGTGTTCTAAAACAGATACAGTAAATATGCTTTATTCTAGTAATCAACCTGAAATCACAGATGACATTCATAATGTCCTATGCAATTCTTTGTTTCACATTTATCTCAACTGAATGTCAAACTTGCAAATTGACGGACTCCTGCAATGCTAGTGGTCATATCAATAGAATCACTCCAGAACAATCTAGATCTTATACTTGTAGAAGTGATTATTCGCCATCTATGTCAAGTAGTTTCGGACAATCTTCGCCATTACAAGATATGTCATTCTAGACGTTAATTCTAGAGCAAGAGATGATAGTTCTATGAGGGATTATGATCGTCATGATTCCAGAAGGGATTGTGATCATCGTGATTCCAGAAGAGATTATGATGGTAGTGTTGATGATTCAAAAGACTAAAATGGGTAGTTTGATTATCATTAGTACAGGCCTAAACCTGATTGAAGGAATAAACTTTTTGGCAGACTTAGGTCAAAATCACCATCTTATGATCGCTATAGATATAGATCAAGTCGCCACCTCATGATTATTGTAGATATAGGTCTCATTCTCAGAATCATAACAATCTGCGCATACGTAGAATCTCCTTCCCAATTTTCGGAGAGAGTATCAAACGTATTAGACCTAATTACCTTCATAGAACGCGGGATTAGATCTCCCTCACTCTAGATCACGTTTGATTTGGGAAACGACCGACCTGGTCGTGGACGAGGAGTGACACTCCTCGACCAAATTGGAATCTGTAGATAGTGGTAGTGTGCGCTAAAATATGACTATTCCAAAAGAAAGGGTCACATTCTAGGCATAATCAATCAGTCCTATTTCATATACAAACGGTTGCCATTGGTAACAAAAAATGTTTGTGCCTTGATAGATTCTGGTGCCAAGGTTTCTTTGATAGGAGATATATATAATGACATTGTTGAGTTGAAACGGAGACATTTGTCTACTATACCATCTTCTTTACATGCAGTTGTGAGGTGAGCCGGTATATATTTTGGGTTCCCTAGATGCGTCTTTTTAGCATTTTCTGCTAAGCAGTTGCAACACGAAAAAAAAAAAAAGGTCGTTTTAGGTCACCAGAAATATCACGCACCCATTGATATTGGGTTGGGATTTCTTTGTCCGCCAATACGTTTGTTTTGGATGGTACCTAATTCTAAATTGCAGTGAATGGAATGTCCTTTACCTCTGTTACACAAATCAGAATTGGTACCAATTTCATGCAAAGCTATGGTAGCTACAACTGTAAGAATTCCAGCGAATTCAGAGAAAAACATCCTGTTGAAAATTTACTCAAATGACCATATCAATATCATGTGATTCCCGGCCTTTTGGAACCAGACAATAACACAGATCTTTTGCCTTTTGCGCGTTACTTTGACTATTTCCAAATGGTGTATTCCATCTTGGTAATGAATTCACCCCCAGATGATTTTCTTGTTACGCAGTACACAATTGGTCAATTCTATTCTGTTATAGGCCAAAAAAGGTGAAATGTATGATGTTCCGTCAATGTATCCAATAGTGTCAATTTAGTACACGAGAAGAGCGATTTTTCAACGTCGCGTTTAGATTTTCGATCTCTCAATTCTGACTTATCTTCGAGTCAAAAGAAAAGGTTCAGAATTGCTTTCAGAGTATACTGATATAATTTTCGAAACTCAATATATGTACGTACTAATTTGTTGACCATACCAATGATACTGTGATTCTACCTCCAGTAAGACAGCGCGCTTACAGAGTCTCTCCTAAATTGCATACTGATAGAAAAACAATTGATGAATTACTATTCAGGATCTTATTGAACCTTCGACTTCTGAGTATTCAGCTCCTGCTTTGTTAGTCAAAAGGAAACCTGGTCAAGTCGCCTTGTCGTATACGATAGGAAAACCCAACCAAAGTTCTCAAGAAATAAAAATGGAAGGGGGGGGGGGGGGGAGATAAAGACCCAAAGCGTTATAAAATAGAGGACTAGACGAAGAGTAGCGAGGGTCCGGTAAACAAGGGAATAGAGACAGAAAAAAAAAAGGGTTTAAAGGCTACAGGAGCAAAGGCGGTACGAGAAGAACAAATAACATCGGCTAAAAAAGAAGGAGGGAGAGAAAGAAAGAGAATAGAGAAGACACGGTGAGAGAGGAAAAACTGATTCACATCCACTTCCAAGTTGATGATTCCATAGATGCCTTCGTGGTAGTATTATTTTAAGTACCATAGCTCTTGCCGGCTCGCATTTTGGCAAGTGGAGATGGATCCACAACGTAAACATAATACACCTTTTTCTGATGGTAGGTTGTATCAATGTAAAGTGATGCCCATGGGTTTGAAAAACTCGAGCAGCTAACGTTTCAGAGACTAATGGAATTGGTCTTTAGCGGATGCACTGGACTAGGGTTTGTGTGTCCATAGATACGTGGTAATTTTTGAATCCTTTCGAAGACCAGATGAGGAATTTTTTGAAGGAGGTATTTGAGCGTCTGAGAAGTTCTGGTCTCAAAGCCCGTCCAAGATAAGTGTAAATTCTTTCGGCCCAACCAACAAAAAAGGAAAGCCAAATTTCGATACTTGGTCATGTCTTGTCCAAGAAGGAATTAAGCCAGACAATTCCAACGTAGAAAAAGTAGCAAACTGGCCTCGTCCTACGAATTTAATCCTCTTTGAGAAGTTGGCTTGGTCTGACGGGATTTTATAGAAAGTTTATTAGAATTATGCAAATAGTCAGCCACTTCTTGACCTCATTAAGAAGGTCCATGGAATTTGTTGGTCCCGATGACTGCGAACGCTTTTCAAGATCTTTCGCAAGCATTGATTCAACCGCCGATTTTTGTCATATCCTGATTTGACTGCTCCCTTTTTCTAATATGTAGACGCGTCTTCGTATGCATAGGTTCTGTACTTTCTCAGAAGATCGTACTAACAAGGAAAGAGTTACGCGTATGCTAGCCATTACCTCTTACTCAATCTGAACGTATGGTCAACTACGATAGAATTTGTGGGCGATAGTGTGGGGCTGTTCGCCACTTCAAGCATTATTTTGCAGGACCTGTCATTTTCAGATTGTACCGATCATACACCCCTTGTAGTAAGCTAAGGACAATCCCCCATAGACAATGACCCTACAGGTCGTCGTGCCAGGTGGGCACTTGAGTTAGATGTGATGGATTGGACAATTGTTCATAAGAGAGGTTCTCAGCACACTACTGCTGGTCTAGTATGTCTCGCTGCAAAGTGAGCAAACTTTGGTTTCTAGTATTGAATCTTGTGAAATTGCTTCAACAGAAGAAAAGCATTTTTCTATTAAGGATGGCACATTTGCAAGTGTTCTGAAATGTCTCCAAGTCTTGACACTAAAATTTCAGCAGAGCCATGTTCTTTGGCCAATGATTGCGATCGATTGAGGCAACTTCAGATGAACGATCCTTGTATTAGCCGAGTTATAGCTTGGAAACAAAGTGGTAATCCACCACCCCTCTTGTCGTTTTTTCGTTGTCAATGTCAACCATTTTTTATTAAAGTTACGCAGAGTTACAAGTACGGGTTTTGCGCAATGGTATACTCTGGAAAGACATAGAGCGACGTGACCTCGTACCTTGCAAGCTGTTATACCATCGCACTTAATTCCCTGAGGTTCTTACCAGATACATGGTCCTCCATATGTGGTCATTTGGTGTTGAGAACCATGCAAAGCCCTGTCTCATTTTATTGGCCATTTATGTTCAGTGACATCAACAACATTTGTCAATCTTGCGAGCAATGCCAGAAACAGCGTAATCCCGTACCTAGGCACTGCGCTCCACTAAAACCCATTTTTCCTCACAAGCCTTTTTGAATGGGTAGCTGCCGACCATCGCGAATTAGGTTTGAGCCTCCCAAAGGCATGCTATGTCTTAGTATGGTAACTGACTACTTTACCACACATGTCAATTTATATCCATCTTCAGAAGCAAAACTGCTAATGCTGTAGCAGAATGTCTGTTTTGCAATTACATCGTCAACACTCACTTTATGCAAAAAAATTTACATAGGATCAGGGCGCTCAGTTTCGAAGCTGATGTCATTCAAAATTTTGTTAGTCCGGAAATTTTGGTGTAACAAAGCTCCATACTATCCCTGGACATCCAGCTTGTGATGGTCAAACTGAAATGATTTAATAAACAAACGTTCGCAAATTAGTGAGATGTTTGCATCATTCCCAGGAGAATGGGACGATTTACTTCCTCAGTTGGAGTTGGCTTACAACACTCAGTCCATTCCTCCACTGGTTTCAGTCCATTTTACTTAGCACATGGGCGTGAGGCTATTTTGCCTGCTAAAGTGTTGTTTGGTCCATATGGACACAATAGATCGCCAGATACACGTTGTCTTATGCCACAAAAGTAGAGAGCAACTGAAATCTGCTTGCCCGTTAAGTCGTAATGCCAACAGAAGGCGCAATGCGAAACAGAAACAACAATATGATAAACGTGTGCGATTCCAACCTTATCATGTTGACCAACGTGTTTAACTTGACTAATCCAAAGTGTGCTCGGAATAAGTTAGCAACTAAAGGATTGGTCTTTAGGATTAGACAGGTATTCAATGATGGATTGAATTATCAAATTGTAGATCCTTTATCTCCTTCAGCAGTGCCCAAAGTAGTGCACTATAACAGATTGAAGCCTCATACCATCATGGGCGATACGATAGTATACAGCAGAATGAACCCCGTGTAACTGATACATCTGGTACCGCTCCTCAGCTTAGACCGATACCTAGTCACAGTGTTCTCGAGCACAGTTTTAGAAGACCTACGAATAATAATCTAGTCAGAACAGGCAGAATGTTTCACAACCTGTTCTTCCCGGTACTCCTAGGGATAGACAGTCTTTATCTCCATCTACTGAGTCTCCAAAAACCCTTCACCATCTCCACGCACAAGGCCGCATACAACAAGCCACATTGCCAGGACACGGCACGTTTTGCAGGAAATCACTCTCCAGTACCTGTCCGTGGAATGGCCCGAGATGGTAATGTTTTCAATATTTGGGCGCACAATTAGAGCACCTAAGCGTCTAACTTATTAAAAGAATGTATGTGGTTACAGTAACTTTGAACAGTTGCATTCAAAGATGGATATATCCGTCATGGTACCTAATATTATTAATTTAGTAGGTTAATGTTGTCCTTTATTCTTATTTCGTGTTGAATTTGTGTGTCAACACCCATAGTTGTTTGTCTTTGTAGTATGTGCTTGTTTAAGTTTTTATTGTGCTGACCGTTTTTGTCAGTGCGACATTTGATTAGGATTAAATGAGTTTGAGTTGGTTTATGATGAGTGATTTTGAAACTATCATAATTAACTTGTGGTTTCACTTTTTAGTTTGTATTTTAAAATTTGATGCCAATTTTCAAATAATTGAGGATTATTGTGATTATTTAACAAATGGGATTTAAATTTTCAAGGAATCCCATGAGATGCAAGCACATCAAAAAATGGATTGGCCTAATTACTGGGCAAAATGAATCCTCATTCATTTCCACATTTGAAAATGGTTTGTGGATATGATTATATTTGTTGCTTTAAATAATTATGGCGAAATATTGGTTAAGCGAGTCATTTTAATTGCCATGATGAATATGTGGTGTAAAGGGAAGGTAATGGTTAAGAACTAGTAAGTAAGATGCACATTTTTAAATTTAAAACATTTTGTTTTTACACATGTATTTCACTTTATAGCTTTATTTATGATTCCATTTAATAATATTAAATCCAGTGATTTTTGTTTTGCTCACATATCTTTGTTTTAAGTTTAAGGTGAGACACCTTTTTTGAAGGGGGTGCTAATGTGACCGGAAATGATCGAGCTGTTTATTGATTTTTATTAGGTTCAATTGCACCATGGAAATGAAATAGTCAACCCAGTTGCTCAGTCCGGATGTTTCAACCTATTCCATAGTCACTCGCAACTTGGTTTGGAGGAGGACACCTCGCTGTGTTGTCTCCGATTTATTTATTGTGTTTATTTGGCATCGCTTTATTTTGTTTGGACTTTGGAGTAAGTCTGAATATACATATTGGTGCAACAAAACCAGTTAGCCTTCAGCCCTTGCGTTCCCTTGAGAATGTAAGTACAACTATCTCTTACATGCTTCCGCTAAGTAATATGTTATGATTACGCGGGTGTCATCCCTCTCCGCATTATAGGCTAAATCGGCCAAAGAATTTTTAGGTCTCTCCGCAAAATTGACATCATTTCTGAACCCAAAGTCGGAAATCCGCAAAAAAATCTTCTGATAGCCTGTTTATCCCTGTAAACAACCAAAGCAAACTTCAATCAAAAATATATGTTTAACCCTGGAAGAAAAAATCTTTCCTGAATGTGGGTTTTTTTGACTCACACTGTATATGGAATTATGCCTCTGCAAGTCTCAAACAAAATTGGCCAAAATTTGAAAATTTGCTTCGTAGTCATACTGGAGTTGTGAAAATTATGCAAACGAATTTAAACAGAGTTTTAAATTTCTTCAAAATAGAAGTTGAACAATCTTGGAATTCCCCGAAAAACTTAAGGCCCAATACTATCCTGACACCTGCCTTTTAGTTATAAAATTCACCTCATAAGCTATTTATAAGTAATTCATACCCCAAAATGGAAAAAAAATGTTTAAAATTGCAGATTTTTATGTTTTTTTATTTTGAAATTAAATTTATGTTCCACTAGATCGATATTTTCTAACTTTTAAGAATGTAATTTTCGCAAATGCAATTTGATTGTTTCTATTGTATTGTCTGCTTAGATATATATTGTGATACTTTGCCTGTAAAAACAACAGAGGGCGTCAATGGAAACATGTGACACATAAATTCACATATTACATAAATCACACATCACTGAGATTCTAATTTATGTCCAAAACTTTTTGGGACACAAATCCGGAAACTAGTAGAGGTTGCAAGCTTGTGAGCTCAAAATGTTAAAATGTGCACTGCGAGAAAAATACTTGAAGTTGCAAATTTTGTACAGACATCAATAGCAGATTTATTTTTCTTTCGAACATCATTGCAATTATATCAATATAAGGTTCTAAAATTCATTGGTCTTAAAGAATTTACAAGTATCATTAAAATATTTTTTCAAAATCCATATATTTTTACATGGGAGGTAAATTTTGATGACGTCATCAAATTTTGACCAATAGAAGACCTAGATGTACATATTTTGAAATCAAACATGATTTCCTTACCATAACATCCAAATGGATATGATAAGTGGTTAAATGTGAATAAATTAGAATAATCTTTTTACAAAAAAAAGGGATAGAAAGGAAACAAACACAGGAAGAACAAAAAATCCCTCAGAGAAATAGTAAGTATTTTAGACCTCGGATAACAGAAATTACGTTTTGAGAAAATTGCAACTGTACAGGTGTCAATGGAAAAATGAATTAAACCTTCTAACACAATGTTAAATCTCATATAGCTTCCAACCAAGTGAAATAAAAGCTTATAATATGGACTATTCGCAATGCAGCAAATAAATAGTAACCTTTCAGATATTTCACCAAAAAGTTTGATGACTTCATCTTTATTGCGTAATTTTTTTTTGCAATCCAGACGAATTTTACGACTCGGATTCGATCCCGGTGTCCAGACATCGATTCTGTTGGTGTAAAAAAAGTTCTTCTCGAGGTAACCGATCTTCAAATTTTAAAGCCTTTGTAAATGTTTAACCCTGACTAATAGGATTTATGGGAATAATTGAAAGAAGAAATATTTTTGGTTTGATATGAATATCGCGTAAATATGACTCTGGACGTAACGGAATAGGTGACATATACAAATGAATGGATGTGTATGTAACGTGATACCAGGGTGCGTTCTTTTAGTCAATTCATAAAATTATAGGGTGATTCCATCTGTCGCTAATGGTTTTTGGG
>JAMKCH010023693.1:0-20528 GCA_023653785.1 Ophioderma brevispina
TTATAGCACTTGGAAAAAAGTCCGGACAAATCCCTCAATTACCAACTTCTTAGGCACAAAATTAGGAATTGTTTTCAAAATTTCTACACCCATGCATTAGGTAACTGTTTTTTCTCCCCTCATTATTGAACCCTTGAAAGAGATGAGGTCCTTGGATTGTATCTCACCCCAATCAGGACAGAGCATCTGGCAGGTATGAAATCTGCTGTGTTAAACACTGCATATCCCAAACACTGAACATCTTCTCAGTACTAGCAGGAGGGTTCAAGGTTAGTATGCTGTTGAACTTGACCATCGAAACCACTTCAAAACAATAAACCATGAAAAAGATAACCATAACTGACCAGATGGAGATCTTCTTTCTTCATAAATCACTCAGAACTCGGTGGGCGTTTACATTGTCCGACAGGAAATCGATTTCAAGGGCATATAACAGTCCTTACAGAGCTACAAGGGGTTTGACCTGGTTTTAAGATTTCATCGTCACCATTAGTCCGATACTTCGGAAATGCTACACCGACGCAGAAGCCACATCATACCCATCCACCCCACCTAAATTCTAAATATATAATGTTCTCTTTGGCACTCTAAGAACCGTTGTGCGGCAGGGCGAGTGTTATGTTCTCCCACCACAAGGTATCGGCTTCCCACCCCATCGGATCCTGATCCAGGACAGATGTTTGTATTATTAATATTTTGTAACATTGCCAGGCCTATGATATTGCCAATAAACTTAAAGTACAACTATTCAGGATTTGAAAAAATATTTGAAATTTGCAGAGGAATAGGAATAGCTTCAACGTGAAGATAGATCTGTCTGTAGAATTCTAATAGGTTACCTGTTCCAGCTGGAGAATGAAGAAAAGGAAGAAAACGCATTTTTCAAAGATACGGATTATCCTTCCATTACGTGTTGTAGTAAGTGTCCGTTCGGCAGTTAATGACTAAATCTCGAATTCTGTCTATTAGTGTTGCTTTGGTCTTATCATTTGCAGGGTTGTTAGGATATGTACTTGTACGTACATGCTAAATCTGATTTTTGACTGATTTTTTCGATTTGCGGATTTGGACAAATCACTGATAGTGTCTTTAAAGGCTCTCGGCACATTGTCCAATTCATATATTTTAACAGATGGTATTAGTAATACAATAAGGGGATACTTTCTATTTATCAATGTTCGGAAAACATTGAATTTTCTAGATAGAGCAAAAACACCTGCCAGATCGACATATTGAACAGAAAGACCAACAACGGGTTAAATGAACTAAACCGAACAGACTCATGTAATCATGGTAATATAGACTTTCAAGGATTTAGCTTTCGGTAGTCAATGCAAAACCTATCGTAATCGGTGCCCTCTTTAAGAGTCAACATCGACCGGAACTTCAAATTTTAAGAAATAAACTGTCAGTGCAAGTTCAGTTATTATTAAGGGGATTGTTGAGGCAACCTATGAGCCACGGCAACTACATCGACAGATGGGGGTGGGGTTCGGATGGTATTTTCCAAAACCAAAATTTTAATTCTGACCTTTTACATTTCAGCTAGTTCGCTAAATTCTACCAGGCGAAGTAGCTTCTACCTAAACCTTCGGAGCATGAACATTTTGTCTTGCTACTTACTGTGGACTCTCACCCAGTTCTGAATTACAAAAAGATTTCACCAAACTGACTAATATAACTTAATTTGCATCAAACCCTTTTCCCGCTATGTTTGTTTCATTTCAGCTTCCAAAATCTTACTTTCTAAAAATGTTCAATTCCATTAAGTTCATCAAAGACTAAGGTTAGGCTGAAATCCCATCCCGAGCTCCAACGTGTGACACACATCTACCAAAAAGGGGCCCTTGTATTTGTGATCAAGGTAAAAACAAAATTATGACCTTTTCGAGAAATCCCTGAAAATAGGAATTCAACTGGAATATTCAGTTGATATGTCGCCACACGTACTTGAATTCCTGAAGTTAAATTCAGGAGGGTGGCGTGTACGTGTTCTTCACGGCACTGCTCATTGTTCATGCTTGTTTTAAATTGACGTCATTCATAGTAAAGTTATTGTACCAAATTCAGAATATTTAATACTGACAAAGTCCTACGGCATGAACTTGGAAAAATTTAAACATGCAAAGGATGTTACTATAGATACCGCATTGTCAGTTGAGGATTTGGGGAATCTCTTTTGTACATGCTACCCTTTCCCATGAATCATTCCTCAAGCGCTTAGCGATTACTTCCACTTATTGTTCACGTTGTTGTGTTTTTGTTGGTGTTTTTCTGTGGTTTTCGTCTTCAGTTATGTCTTGTCACTTCTTTTCCCCACATAAATGGCATATTCTTGTTACATTCTGCGCTTTTTTATCGTATGATTTTGGGTTTTTCAAATTTTTTCCTGTTTCTTCGTAGTGTTTATTCCCCCTTTCTTTTACATGCTTTTTCTTTGTTTCGAACTAACCCCCGTTGTAATTTAGCTTGCTTATTTATTTCTTTCATTGTTTTTTTGCTGTTTTCTTTTTATTTCAGCTTGCTTCTTATTTCTTCAGGTTTTTCTCTATTTTTTATTTGGACTTCAGGTTCTGTGCACTCTCGCTCGCCTATTTTCCGATTACCTGAACGGGTATTCGTTCTATTTCCAAATGAATATTTATTTCTTATTCTCAAATTACAACTCGCTCTAAAAGGACTAAATTTGTATTTTTTTCACGCCAAATTGAGTTCCATCCATTACATTTTCGCTACTAACCCCATCCACTTCAGGGCCAATGCAAGCGATGAAATTTTCGGCTGAACAATCTGTCCGCGAGTTTACTTAAATCGGAAAATGTGTCACAAGTTGATATCCCTTTATATATGACCGAGCCTCCCTTATTAGTCGACTGCACGCTCATTATCCCCGTAATTAAGTCATAGTAGAGCGTAGTCTCCCATCGCCGGAAAGTAGGGTGTAGTAGTTTCACAGAAGCATTACTTTATTATAATTTTTGTAAATGCCAGTTAGGAGAGGCAGAGGAAGGGAATATTAACCAAACTAGACAGAAGGAGATGATAGTTTCATTAAATATTTAAGCGGCCATTCCATGGGCTCATGATACTGACCTTTCCCCAGCACCAAGCTCAGTTTTGAGAAACGATTTCATATTTCATATTGTGGTCAAACATTTTGTGGGACTTCTAAATTTGAATTTGAAAAAGCCGGTGTGTAGTTGAAAGTGCATTTCGACAGGTTGCTAAGGAGCTTCCGGCGATATTTCTTCGAGTGAGACAACCGTCCTGACAGCCAGGTGATTCGACAGTTTGATTGCGCTTTAAGGTATGTATTCCCTAGGGTATACGGAAGTAGTACAGTAATTTGAAAGTTAGTCTGTTTTGCGTTTCTGCCTTTTGGTCTTTAATATGGAACATTGTTCATAACTTGAAAGCGCCATATTTTAGATCTCCAATCATCTACAAATCGGGTTTTGTAGTTCAGTCATTACCAATGAATGTTAATATTTTGGCGATATATTAGCGTCTTTCCATTACCATGCTCTTGCCCTTTTTGATGCCTTAATAAGCCCTGATGCATGCTTCTGAATTAAGGGAGGTTTCCTATAAAACATTTAGACACAATAAAATAGACTGCACATCCCGTATTTCTTCTAATACTTTGACAACAATGCTGGGTTTGTACAATTTCTAGGCAAACCAGGTCGGTGAAAGCAGGAATATAAGTCCGGGCAGGGAGCAACCGTCCGCGGGGCTCCGTAGACGAAAACGGAATAAAGCGTGAAACTTTTGTTGCGTAAAGAGTCAACTGAATCGATTGCGCCCTATTGTTCACCATGGTTCCCGGACTATGAGTAAGCCGCAGGACAATGGTTACTTCTAAACCGGGACAATGTACATCAGCAAGTAGTTCAGTACAAAGCTTAAAGTTAATCCGATTTCCACCTGGCACTGCTTTTGGCACACATTTTGAAGCACACTGTCATTTGTATTTGCAAACCATTGCTATTCATTGTTAAGTAATGCGTTAGGCCAGGATGGAAAAGTAGATAAGACTGCCGTAGCATTGTGACCTCGACCGAACTAGTAATACGTAGAAGTTTTCCTGATTTACATTAGGAAAATTGGACAAACCACACACTTTCGAATTTAATTTCAAATATTGAAAACGAATATATGAGATATATTTTCAGTCTTGTTTGTATACCACAAAATTTTCTTAATGAAATATTAGACTGTTTAGGAGTATTGATCGTTTCCTTACTTTATGTTTATTCCATATCAGGATGCTTCATAAAATTTCAGAAACCAGTTTGCTATGGGTGTGTTCATTTCAATGTAGGAACAACAATTATTTTTAAAAAGGTCATAATAAATTGCATTAAATTTGCTATGATTTTAAATTGTTACTCACTTCAAGTATTACGAGTATTCGGTACAACTGTAAGTTAAACTCAAGGCTATTACCGATGAAATTGACCATGACGGAAATGTTTGAAAAGGTTAAAATGATCGGTTTTACTATCAAGACCAGAGGTGAAGTTTTTTAAAGGTTTCCCTACGAGTAGGAGAAGATTATTAGTAGACTTGAAAGAGTGACAAACTTACCGAACGCTGACAAAAAATAAGCTAACTCCGAGCAGGGATTTTATATATAGTCTCGACGCAAAATCTTCAAATTGCTTAAAATAAAATTGAATGAGAAACGTATAATTCATGATACTTTACCAATCGGACTCTTTAATACTTGTTCTTGTTTATTACCTTATAAAGGTACGAGCTTAGTACCTTCTTTTTAAAAATAAACTTAGTTAATCCTTCCTATCCTTCCGACCATAGTACCTATAAATAGAAATGATGGCGACTCGCTTGTATTCTGTGTGCCAAAAGCTTAAGTATAATAAATCATAATCCAAGATTGAGGATTTATTCCGATATACGTTATTTCATAATAAACATCAACATTTATCGGACAAAAATGTCTATAGTGCTCTTACACGGTGGAATTAACACTAACAACGGACTAACGAGTTCTTCCTGCGAGTGGGGCGGTTGCCAAAGCGATGACCCGCTCGTGATACAACTTTCAATGAAACCTGTCCAATAAGTTGTTTTGCTTTGGTTGATTTAGAAAAGAAATAAATATTTTCTTAGATAAAGGCAGGAGGAGGAAAGTACTAATTAACGGGTATATTTATGCCAATTTAAAAAAAAAGAATTATCAAGTTCCATATTTGCCTACATGCTTTTTCGATTTAGTTTTTCCAGAATGCCAGAAAATACTTTTTTTTTAAATAAAACGAAAGAGATCGAACGAGGGTGTGGAAAGTACTGAGATCGGAATCATGATTCTTTTAATGAGGATATACTAAAAACATTCAGTAAAGGCCAATTTTTTGGAACACAAGCAGAAAGTTGGTACTTTTCACGTCTTTTGATGCGGTTACGAATTGCCAGACTACACAAGAGTCTTAAGAGTTATCGAATCTCCTTATATCTGTAGCCATTTTTTAAATGCAATTTGGGTCAAATTCTTTAAAAGATCCTAAAAGACCGTAGTTGAAATTCAAAATTATCGGGGACAACTTTTACACATCTGTGTGACCGTAGACAGCACGGCTGTCCGATCGCGGACCAAGTTTCAGTAGTTGCAAACAAAGTCCTGATCACAGACAAAAATATCCTGGTCGCAGGACAAAAGAGTGCAAAAAAAGGCTGATTTAACATGAATATCCGACTTTTACCTTCTCGATTTCCCCTTCAAAAAAAAAATAATAGAGCCCCCCCCCCCCCCCACACACACACACCCTGGCTACTCCACTGTTTGATATTTCAATGCACTAAACACACTAAAATTAAATGTCTACTTTGGCCATATAGCAATAAAAAATATTTCACTCAAAATGTTCAACCACGTCCCAGGCAGGACTTGTAATACGATTAGGACCAAGCCCTTTTCCCGCCTTGTATCCTCTATTAGGGTTTGTATCATTATATTTTTTTTTAAATCGGGAGTCGGGAGTAATTACAGAAAACTTACTCAACGACGGCTTGTTATTAGTCAACCTATCAAAATATAAATTGCACGAGGATATTTTTGAAACATAAGACCAAATTAGTTAAGACTTCGCGACTCTAAGTCAAATTATCTTATTAGCATACCGTTCATTAGGAAATCTAAAGTATGCAGACCTCAAATGAAAATGTGCGTATCTCAAACAGTGCATTTTCTCTGCAGTTCCGCTCTACACGCTTATCGTGCTCGATTAATTGGTTTCTTAGATAATCAAAGTGTTAAGAAAAACACACTGAACAACCAACTCTCACTGACTAATCGCACTAGCTACTGCTAGTGTACATTTACGTCAGAGGGACCCGGTATCACTGCTTTTACGTGATTATGACTTCATAATAAGGCCCTCGTTTTTAGAGAAGCCGGCAAACCAGTTAGCCTTACCGGTAGATCATCAAGATAGCCCCAGTAAAATGCCGGCAAAAATTGATAAACAAAAAGTTGGCTACACTGACAAGTCACAACGACCAGGTCTCGGGTTATGTTCAGAGCAGAACAACTAGGTCTCATCTAGTAGCTAATTTAATGAAGAATGTCTTGGAGCTTCTTGGTAAAACGGTATACAATGTATTGTGCAACAAGTGTGTGCTCTGATATGAAGATTTTTTTACAAAATTGACATGAAAGGCAACTTGTTTTTGCGAGTGATTTGGATGATAGCAGCATTACAGCAGAATACATCGTGGCATTAGGAACTGTTAGTAGGTGTAATTTGAAGACTATCAAAGTAGGTAATTCATTATTTAAATTAAGTATGAATTAGCTACTGCGATTATTTAGTGAGAGTTGGTTATTGAGTGTAATTTTCGTAACACTTTGATTATCTGAGAAACCACTTAATCGAGCATGCTAAGTGTGTATAGCGGAACTGCAGAGAAAATGAACTGTTTGAGATACGCACATTTTCATTTGTGGTCTGCATTGTAATTTGGATCTTATACCTGGTTACTGCAGTAGTGCGATTGAAAAGTGCAAGCAGATTAGCTTGCTCGTGCGGTGTTTGATCGAACAACTGAATCAGTGTTTAATACTAGTTCAAAGAAAAATTAAATTGCTCATACATTTCATACGAAACCTCTGTAATGCACATTATTTTGATCTCTATTTGCTGACATGGCATACCTTGTCTAAAACGATATCCTGAAATTATCAATGATGGGAAAGACAAGTTCCGCGTGTGTATCATAGCAGACTCACTCAATAGCATCTTGAACCAAAAACCACAGACAAAGCTTACAGAGTGTGTATGTTTGTGCTGAACTCTTTGAACATTATTCATTGCAGATATTGAATTGGAAATTGTTATTTTAATGAATACATTTTCTCATTCTTTACACTCTTTTGCAGATCATCAACATGCTCTATGGATAGTTGAACGTCGCAATGCAGTCATTTCATAAGATGGTTGATTCATACCATTGGCGTCTAGATATCCATATCTGGCTATACAGTGCATTTAACTTTTCATAGAAAAAGCTGATGAGATTAAAATATGCCGACTTCATTGCTGAACACTTCTACATGTGGGAGGAGTTCCAGTCCCTTCCACAGGAATAATATTGAGTCCATCGGAACTCATAACGGTAGGATTTCTCCAGTGTCATCGCATATAAACATTGGAACGCCCCCGAGTCCTCGAAGACTTGCTCCTGGGTATTCACCAAAAGCAGGAAGAAAGTCTACCGAACAGTCAAAGCATGTCAAACGGCCACAGTCAAATGGACGTTCTCCGACACCATCAAAACAAAAATGGTGGAATTTGTCTTCAAATAATGTTACTAATGACGTTTCGCAACAGGCTTTGCCACCGCAGGTCAGAGCAGATGGTCGCCTTTCTCCAGTGCCTTTGTTTAAAAGAACATCTCTCAGTACGTCTAGTTTAGGGTCTGTTCCTGATCACGAAAGTTGTGATGCAAGCAAGTTGTACGTAACACCAGGCAGGCTGTCTCCATTACCTACATTAGACGCTAAACATGATCGGTCAAAGAAAATGCAAATTAAATATACAAAAAGTCATTCCCCTACGCCACCAAAGAAACTATCTGCCGCTTCTTCTACTGCAGCTCTTCAATTCCATTCTCCACAGGCACCGAGAAAACGCGCTTTTGTCCAGAATTCCTCAATGACTCCCCCTCTTCCTCGTCGTAAAAGTCCCCCAACACCATTAGTACTAACACCATCTGGAAACTCCTTTTCTGGATCCTCAATTAGTTCATCTCCCCCGCATTCCCCTGGTCCGCCAAGGAGACCAGCCCCTTTGCCCCCCTTCGATAAATCTCCATCAGCAAATAGACGTCTTTCATTAGTACCACCAGTGCCGTGTCTAGATACTTGGTCTCCAAAACTCCCTCCAAAACCTGCACATCTGAAATCGTCGCCAGCTTCTTCACCAAGAAGGAGAAGTCCGGTGCCCCCGCATTTTACATATACACCACCTGCATCACCTACCAGGTTGTCTTTGTCTTCTGCAAATGAATCGCCTCCTATAGTACCCAAGCGTGTGCAGGAGACAAGATTAAGTCGTCCGCTGCCTGTTCCACCGATAACCACACAGCCGCGGAGTGTACGACCTCCTCTGCCACTCCCCAAACCTGCAGCTTTACAAAGCCCTCCTTTAATTGTTAATCGTAATTCACCGGTGTGTGGCTCAAATAAAAAAGCCACAAAACTGAACAAAGCAAACCGAAAGCAACCGAGAAGATCACCTCAGGTTTCTCGAATCTCACAAAAAGTAGCTGAAAAAGGAAAGAAGGATGGAGAGGAGGAGGAGGAAGGATGCTGCACGGCATGCCTACGGGACTGCTTTGCAGAGCTGCCTGAATATCTGTTGGACATTTTCTGTTGAAATATCTTTCGACGGCTTTCAGCAGAGGCAGACACTGAAAAGCTCATTCCCATCTTCATGGTGTGAGATCTTAGAATCTGTGTTCTAATTGATCGATCTGATCTTCAGCATATTAAATTCCTGCTGGTCTTTCAATGGTATCTTCTTTACTTTCAATGGTCAAATCTTTGTTTTGTAAACTGGACATAGATGGTGAACATCATTATACTATGGAATACTAGAGCAGAATTAATGAATAAATTAAATGCAATTACAATGTAATGAGAAACAACGTATTTGATTGAGAATAGAAGATCTTTCCATGTATCATGAAGAGATCTTCCTGCGCCTTTATTATGACTATTGTATGAATGTTAATAAGGAACAATGCAGACCAGCAATTCAGCGAGGTTTTGAAATTCAATACGATTTACCATAAGACACTGACATTTTACCTTCATGATTTAAAAAAGTTTATCACGCGAATGCGTAAAGATATTCAAGTTAAAATCTGCATGAGTATCCTAAAAGTGAAGGAAAAAGGTCCGTTCATACTTTACCGCACCTGCATTGCAGTGAGTTGCGGTGCCAATATATCAATTACGTTCATGCCGCAACAGCGCAATGCACCGCAAATCCACTTAAACTTCATTGTGGTGCTGCAATGCGGTATTCCGGAAAGAGACTGCAATTCTGGTACCGCAACTCACTGCAACGCAGATGCGGTCAAGTTTGAACGGACCTTAAGTGTGTAGAAATTTCCTAAAGTTGTTTTAATTGTTTTAAAATGGAAAATTAACAAACGGAAGAAAACAGCAGATATTACAATATTATGAATCTCCGTTCAATAGCGTGTTGCAGTAAAGGTTCGTTCATACTTCACCGTTTCTGCATTGTGGTGAGTTGCATTGCCCGAACTACAGTCTCTACCGAAAATACTACATTGCGGTACCGCAATGAAGTCAAACTCATGTAAGTTGCAGTGAGTTGCATTGAGTTGCGGGAAAAAGGCGATCGATATATCGGCAACGCAACGCACAGTGCAGCGAGGTATGAATGGATCTTAAAGGACAGAAGGATCCAAGATGACATTGTAATGTTATTTTCTGTCTTATCATGCTTATCACTTACAAAGGTCCGTTCAGACTTCACTGCACTGCAGTACAGTGCGTTGCATTGCCTGGATAGCAGTCTCTGCCCATACTGCAATGGAGTACTGCAACAAAGTTAAATTCGTTTTAACTTGAATTGCAGTGGGTTGCATCAAGTTGCAGCAGAAAGTCATATATCGGCAGTGCAGTAGCACTGCATTGCAGTGGAAGTATGAACGGACCTTAAGAGTATGATACTATACTTGTTGCAAAATGCAAAATCTGAGTGATATTGAGTGTTTGTGTCTAACAAACGATTGATAGTGCCTTTAAATGATAATCAAGGCAATCATTTTTACAAAACGTGAGAAAACGACTGCTGGAAATGTTGCTTCCCCTCAGCAAACCAAGCTAACACGAAGATGGACTATCAAAATTATCTCTACAAATCCAGAGGACTCGTGGGGCTAGCAGGAAAGGTCATATTAAGGCTAATCTGTAGAAGATACGTCAAATCATAGAAGCATTTAAGCATTATTTTGTAAAAAAATTGCTTACAAGCCATTGGGTGGTGAACAGTAATAGTTGATTAATAAGAAAGACCACCATTTAGTTTGTAAGGATCTTTACTTAATTCATTAGTGGTAAGTAAAGTAGTATAATCGTGGAAGTGCATGATTAATTAGCTTTAAAAGACGATTTCCGGAGATGATTTTCACAACCAATATTAGAAGGCTGATATACCGAATGTGATGCCAGTATTAATAAGAACGTTTTGAGTTACGAAGTTTGAAGGATCTGTAAAACAAACGATTTTATTTCTTTTGATTTAACGTTTTATTGGTTGAAATATACTTTGAGAGGCCACGCCGCAAGTCTAAATTGTTGCCCCCCCCTAAAAGTCCTTTTGAGCAATCCTCAAAATGGATTATAAGGAATATATGGCGTCACAAGATTCACGGTCAGGAAAAAAAGGGGTGGGGTGGTTGAATTAGAACATCTGCGGGCAAAGCCACCACATGACCAAAAAAAAATCAGATTTGCCGCGGGTTGCCACGCAATGAGGCCATCTTTGGACTTTTTTTAGTTGTCAGAAACAAACAAACAAAAATTTGGTCACGGAATGGGGAAAAAGTAGCTAAAAGTGGTCATGGGAAAAGGCATTTTGAAAAATCCCGCATGCGCACGGATAGTTCTTTTTCAATTTGATTAACAGTCAACTTTCTGATTTAAGTGCACTGTGTACGAGTACGTATATACCTAGGGTGTGACTCTATTACCAGGCAATGGCAGATCTCATGATCTGGAAGATCATCATCACCGAGGGCGGTTTGTGAATCGGCCTGCAACACCAGTCCAGTGGAGCGAACGTTGAATAAACATCTTCTGTAAACATCTGAAAAGAAATGATTGGCAACACATTACTAAGAATTCCAAATCACATTTTACTTGATTTATACTCTGAGCCGTAGATCAAATCACAAATGGATAACAAATACCGTGATCTCATTTCATGGGAGGGGGGGGGGACAAAATCCAATATAAAATTAATTCGAAATAATTAAAAATCCCATAACCTTCTTGTTTTAAAACTTGTACATTTTCTTGAAAATGAATAAAATGTAACCTCAATTTCCTTTCCTGAATATCAGTAACTATTGGATATGCATAGGGCCTAGACTCCAGCAAACATTGGAGCTCTTATGATTTCAACAATCTGCCCAGTGTGTGAGGCCACACTTCTTATTGCCCACGCAGAAGATATCGGGTGTTATCGCCTTCCCGATTTTGTTTGGCTTGGGCTATTTTTTCTTGAAGTAAAGCACAATACAGGGCGTCCCAGAAAAAACTTAATCCTGAAACAAAGGGTTAATTTGGTGAAACTGTATGCTGTATTACTATAATAGTTATTTTACTATAAAGTAGAAACAGTAAGCTGATAAATAACACCTTAAAGTGATATGAGGAGGATACGAATTTCTCTCAAAATTCACTGGATCGGTTTTAGACTACCTACTGAGAACGTTTCGAAGGTTTATTGGACAAACAAGTACAAAAGAAAACCGCAAATCTTGTTTTGAACTTGCCTGCTGTCGTAATCGTCCCCATAGAAAATCATGCTTTGATTTTCTGTCGTGCACGACAGAAAATACTAAATCATCGTCTTATTACATAAAGACGGCGTATTCGGCTTATTCAAGTTCACTTCAGGTGTGCTGCGCCGAAATACCGGGCTATGCCGAAACACCCGGTCTTTCGGCAGATGACCTTGCCGTACGGCAGGGGTATCTGCCGAAACGCCCGGTGTTTCGGCAATTATTCATACCGAAAATGCGGGCAACGTCATCACCCTGCCGAACGGCAGGGTTACTTGCCGAAACAATGAGTTATCCCAGTAGTTCGACACAGAGGGATCCTTATTACAGCGTGCGGTTGTTGGATGTAACTAAGTTCTTATGTCAATTGGCTGTACGGACACAGGATGATACGAAATAGGTGTTCAGTTGACTCAGCTCGTACGACAGGCTAAGATTAGCTTTAAACTAATCATTTTAGAGCCCGTTCATTATTTACAAGGGAGGGACCGCAGGAATTGAAAGATGTGTTTGGAAAATTGCATAACCCCCCAATGTAAAGTTACATCTAGGCCCTATTGCATAGAGCCCACACACCCATCGGCCATCCCGGCCGCCATCCCACACACACAATTAGGTACATCATATGATTTAGGCCTACTGCTGATATGCAGATAGGTGTTTGGTTTACTGAATAATAAATTTAACATGACCCCCCCTCATCAGAAAAAATTAAATCATATAACCCCTTATTTTTCAAGTAGAAAACCGGGGTAGAAAATCCCAATATGTGTACTCACGCAACAGGCCCTAATAATCAAAGCCTAACATAATTCTTAACCCTAATCTTAACTCTAGGTCCTATAGGCCCTATAACCCCAACCCTAAACCTAACCCGTGTTGCAACCGGCCTAATCAATAAAGGGAACCTTTACAATGGCAGCCATATGTATATCAATGCATATAAAAACGTATACATTGTTTCCGAATTCGGCTACCTTGCCAAGCGAATGTTTAGCAAGGGGTCTTCATGGGGTCTATGTGGGTGTTTTGGCATTACAACATCGTATTTACGTCTACTATTACATAAATGCTTGTTCCTAAATGCCAAAAGCCTGATTTTTTAATGATTTTCATTGTAGAATTGTACATAAAATCACGAAAAATGCGTAAACACGTGCTCTTCACATCAACAGCACGTTATTTTCCACTTCCCTTCTCCTCTGCCGAATGCCCGGGTACTTCGGCACTGCCGAAAGTAGGTAAATTCGGCACCGGGTATTTCGGCAGCCGAGTATTTCGGCACAACAGGTGTTATCTAATACATTGGTAAGCATTCGAAATATGCAAAAAACCGGAGTTCGACAAAAAGTGGCGGCGCTTATTTCTGGAAATGTCATCATGTCTCTTTAATGCCATTTCTCCAGTGGGACCTCATTCATTGAACACCATTGCTTTTGAAAATGGCATGTCAATACTCACTTGTGACAGTTGGGGCATAAAGATAATGTTAAATTTTTGAAAATGGGCATGATGAACAAGATTATTATTTGATGTTTTTAGTACCTACCTGAATTGTGCACCAACACCTTCAACATGTCCACCCTCTCTTTGCATGTCAGCCACAGCCCGTCTGACCATTGCAGGATCATCACGTAAGACTTCCACCTCATGTTGAATGCGGGCTCGCAAATCCTGAAGGTTACGCGGTGGACTGGTGTAAACTTTGTTCTTCAAATATCCCCATAAGAAAAAGTCACAGTGTGTCATATCAGGTGACCTGGCTGCCATTCCACAGCATGATTCAGAGCTAAAACCCTGTCCCAAAAAAGTTCATATAGGCGATTTCTGACTGCAATAAGTCTGTGGACAGGTGCACCATCCTGTGCCCACCACAAATGTTGGAAGACACCATTTTGTTGCCGTATGAAACGCATTTCAAATTCAGGCACAGCATCGTGGTTAGTCAACTGGGGATAAGCTTGCCCATTGACATTTCGTTCGAAAAAGTAAGGTCCAATAAGTACTCCATTGCCACACAGAGGTATCCAGACTGTAAGTTTCTCTCGACTCATGCATTATGTTTGTATCAAAGTTGAAACTTGGAGGGTTCCCAGGTGGTGCATACTCATTGAGGTTGTGGTTGTTACCCTCACCATTCACAAAAAAGTGCTTCGTCGCCAATCGTGAAGTGCTCCAGAACTCTCTCTGCGTCTCTCTGCCATCGGGGGGGGGGGGGAAATCCAATATGCCCCTCCGCAAAAGTTTTCCTTCTTCTGGAGTCATCGTGCTGAAGTTGATGGCGAATCGCATTCTTTATGGATGGAAGTTCACAAGCAATTTTTGTATCCGGTTGAAGGGTGAACGGGAGAGAGTCCCAGCCCATTTCTTCTTGCACGTGGTTTCTCTTAGATTTTCTTCGTAATCCGACGTAAAACTGCAATAATTGGTGTCAGATCTCACTTCTCGTCTTCTCCCTGAGTGGCCCTTGTTCCGATTAAGGCTACTTTGGGCATGATCTCGATATTTCTTCACACTTTGCCTATATGGTCGGCTTAGATGGAGGATCCCTGTCGGGAAGGCTTCCCCTAGGAGCATCTTGAGTAGCTTGTACATGCCGGTAGGGTCTTTGTCATGAAATTTGTTACAACGACCTCTTTGCTCAGTATAAGCTGCACCTGTTGCTTTTTAAAGTGTGAATATAGTTTAAAAACACATTGCATTGGCCTAATTCCCCAAAGTAAATTCTGATTACAAACCTAACAATGAATCAAAGTTATCTGGCAATCTTCCCACCTGTTTGCCAAATAACAAAAAATAAGCATTCGAATACCACACCGAACAGCTTTAAAGTGACAGGAGAAGATTTTTTTTAGGATATGAATTTCTCTCAAATTTCACTGGATCGGGTTTAGACCACCTAACGTTTTGGGTAAGGATATTGGACAAACAGGTGCAAAGAAACCGCAGACCTTGTTTTTGAACTTGCCTGCTATCGTAATCGTTCCCCCATAGAAAACCATGCTTTGACTTTCTGTCTTGCCACGACAGAAACACTAAATCATCATCTTATTCAGACGCGTAATCTTCGGCTTAGTTCACTTGCAGGTGTGATCTACACAATTGGTAAGCATTCAAATATGTAAAAAACCTAGGTTCGAGAAAAGTTGAGGGCGCTTCTCTCTAATAATATGTTGAGGAATAACTCTTTAATTAGTAAATATTAAAAAATCTAAAAAACATAAATTTCAATTTTCAAAGCAATGGTTGTTCAATGGATACAATGTCTAAAGAAATCTTACTGGTTTCTACTTTCCTAGGAAATTTTATTCTATTCCATGCAGCACACAGTTTCTCCAAATTAAACCCTTTGTTTTCTTACATTAAAGTTTTTCTGGGACGTCCTGTAATAGTCCAGGCTAAAGACCATGTCCTTTGTTATAACATATATATAATGTTTTTCAGTGTTTTCTAGACCTGTTTTTTATGCTGAATCTGAATCCGATGGATGCCATACGAAAACCTTGAGCATTTGCGAGGAAACGCAAAAATTAAAAAAAAATGGCCACCAAAACCACTAAAAAACCATCCGTTATTACTCAAAAGTTGTAAATGTTTTTGCCTGTCCATCAAAACACCCATTGTGACCATTAAAATGTGATTCATTAACCCATAATACGATATTCATATAGCCGCCATACAAACAAAGCATCTGGATTTATCTACTTGTGACCGTAGAAGGTAACATGAATATATATAACCAATGCTTTAGCAATCAATATATTAACTTGAAACAATTATGAATAGCTTTCGACAATTTGCTAATCAATCAAATCCATAAACCATTCAGATGGCTCCAAAATGCAAAAATTATTACTACTTAAAGACAAGAGCTGCCATGTTTTGTGGTATAGTCAATATAACGTCTTCATAGCAATTTAATACATAACATAATCCAGTGATTGATATCTGCAAGATAACATCCTAGATAGGCGTTCAACATGGCTTCAAATGTCAATCCGTAAATGTCAGTAATTCTTCACGCTGTATGCCTTAAGATATAATTTTTGTTAATTTTAGTTGGATTAGCACTCCAAAAACCCCGTAAAGGCTATCTTAAAGTGGTCATTGACGTTATTCTTCAAATAAATACCTACCCCACATGGAGCCAGTGGACGCCTACATCTATCAAAACAATGATCTCTCTAGACTATTAAGTGATCGGATTTTTTTTGCGCTTAGTAAGTGGCCATTTCCATCCAGCCATATTGGATACCCATTTGGATGCATCTACATGTACTATTTTCTCTGAATTACCTAATGATGTGTGCTTTGAGCCTGATTGACTTACAGGTCATATACACAAACATTGCAGTACTATTGGACACAGCTTCAATATAGCCATCTTAGAGTATCGGAGCCATCTTTGATCCTATAATGACGGAATTTTTTATCACATTTTTAAAAATATGTCTTATGACTTTAATTAATTTCTGACTGCCAAAAACCAGGATCGTAACCAAAATTACAACCTTCAGTCAGAAATAGATCACGATCAGACACTTTATTGTATTTGCGGCCATATTGAAATCATTGGCTTACGTGTTACAAGAAAACATATTTAATTGGTCACAATGGATGTTTAAACGAGACAGGATGAAAAACAGCAACTTTTGAGTGAACAAGAGATGAATGTTTTGTGTTTTTTTTGGTGCCATTTTGATTTTTTGCGTTTTACAAAAATGCTCAAGGTTGCTCGTCTGGCATCCAGCGCGGAATTCCGATCAGCACAAAAACTGGTCTAGCAAAACCGTTGAAAAACCTATAATATCTAATAAAACAAGGTTGATATATATTATATTAGGTATCAATGACTCTGTACCTGGACTAGTATACCTTGTTCAAGATTAATCTTGAGTTTCACGAAACGACAGTGTAGATAAGCGGACACACTGTCTAAATTGGGTTAGTAATTTGAACAGTTATATCCTCTGTGCATTCTTTAGTTTGTTCTGAGACAAATCCTGGCCAGTCAACATATAGATGCTTGCTTGGGAGATCAATAGGTCACTGGCTAACCTGTCCTCCAAACAACCTAAGATGTAAAGAATACAAAGCAAACACAACCTGCAGAAATATCGTGAATGTGTTCAAGTGAACCATTTGCAATGTATTATATTCTTTGCATCTTTGATATCTGGAGGGCAAACAAAAGTCCATTCAACATAATTTTACCTTCCTTTAAAGGATCCTACTGAACTGTCCTGTGCAAAAGCCCTAGATGGTTCCTTCACAGACGGAAGTAATCATGTGACGCTGTTGAATGGAACTTTTTTTTAACGTGTTTGGCCTTCCAGATCATCCCAGCCCTGCGAAGATACAATACATGCACTTGTCCACCCTGCATTTTCCGATATTTGTGCAGGTGATTCTTTCGTATTGTTGGCATGCGTGGTTGGCTCTGGAAGACAGGTTTGGCCGAGTTTACCTTTACCACCTTTAACGGGACGGCCAGTTTCAGTCAGGCATGTAATAGCTATTTTTCTTGTTGTCTCTTTTTTGGGTAGAGACGTTTGTTTCATATAGAATTCCCTTGTGCAAATGAGGTATTTACAATAATTGATTCCGTCAGCCTGTATTACGATGTGTCATAGGCGCTTGACGGAATGAATGGCACTACCTCATTTGCATCAATGGGACTCCTATATGAACGTCTACCTGTTTTTTTTTGCATCTATGTGTTTGGCAGTAATACCATAATCCAAGGTTGACCGTTGCATCAAAACACTCTCCCCTTGTAACGAAAAATTATTTGCGCAATTAGCATCGCAATTCCTGGGTAGAATCCCAATCCAAAGCTATAAATCCCCCCCCGGGGGGCCACTTTTATTCCAAAGGTGGATATGATGCGTGATACATGACTTTCAAAAATGCAAAACCCTAAACACGTATTTTCACATCAATTCAATACCGATAAAAACAAGCTAAAACATACCCGAAACAAGTATTTTTAATTAAATCTGTTTTATGATACACTCAAAAGTACTCATGCATTGAATCGTAAATACCCGTTAATTATCTTGCTTTGCTTTACTTACTTCCCCATTCCGATTACTTTTTGGATGATTTTTGATCCATGCCTTACTGATATATACATGACAATGTTTTTTACAACCTAAACACTGTACGCGCGTACTCGCCTGTTGGAAAATACACCCTTTTTAAACCGGTTTTCTTGTTCACGCATCATATCCACCTTTGAATCAGTGCCCCCCCCACCGGATAAATCCTACTTATTTGTCAGTGGCTTTTTCTAAAGGACTTGGATTATTTATTTTAGATCGTGCCAGCCTAGATCCCAAAGCCCAAAAGATAGCTATCAAAATGTACTAAACTTTTGTTCCCTCTTTCGGGTCAGATTTAACCCACTTGGCCATAGGTGCAACTAGTAAAATGGTCAAGTGATCGAGTCAGTGCATCTATTGTATTTCGCCCGCATGCTTGAATATCTAGATGACAAAAAACCTTCTATATAGACCAGTTAACACACTGTTGTAACCTGTTAGGGCCTTGTCTCGTGAAATAGGCCGGTCACCCGGACTGTTACACACGGGCAATTGTATCTGTTTTAGAAGTTTAATACTAGGCCATAACGATTCGTAGGGATGGATTCGCAGGCAAAACAAAGATGTGACGTAGATGTACTGGTCCTATATAGAGCTATGAACTTATTCTGGAAACTTTGAATTAGCGAGGCAATCTATCAATTTTGTCTGTGGTCTAATATCATCGAGAAAAGCTTAGGCCCTATAGGTCTATAATAATAGGCATTAATTCAACACACATACGATAATAACACGCTTCCACCCCCACTGCGATCTACATCCCGCATCATTCTACAACAAGCACCTAACTTCACGGCTTCAGCAGCTTCTTTACCATACTTATGGTGGCACCTTACATCTACGCCTGGTACTTCTAATGTCATAGCATTACTAGGGCTACAGGGATACCAACCCTGACGGATCCACCTTAGAGGACTGGGCGCGATTCAACATAATTAACTTTCCGTGATAAAAAACAGGCGAATCGGAGGATGAGAGGTAAGCTAAAGTTGCAACGAGAGATTTTACATAACAGGTGTACCCAAAAAATATGAAAATTGTGATTTATGCACTGATCTAATGATTTTGATCAAAAATATCCCCACGTGGAAGGATTAAGCTGAGATTTTTTTTTTGCACAAAAATTGTGAAATTTCTAATTTACTATAGGAGCAATATAATTCAGCCTGTTTTATGTTGAAAGTCAACAAATCAAATTCGCCTTTTGTTTTCACTTTAGCTCACTTTCAAGGCAATTCTGTAGCCAAATACAAAGTAAGAAATCTATTGGGGTGTTATCTATTATGAAATCACTACATATGACACAAATATGGATGCTCCAAAACCTCTCGTTGCCCCTTATAGTTATAGTGGCGCATAGGAAAATGTGCGACACGTTTTCCTACGCGCCAGTTAACTTTGAATTTGAAAATAACCTAGAAATGCCAAAGAGTCACTTCACGCAAAACACTCCATAAAACAACAGGATTTGCGTTTAATAGTTTTAGTATTGGAGATGTAGATTTTGAGTACATAAAAGGGGGACTATTGTTTTTGGCACAGTTACAGAGTACGGCCGGGTAAGATTTTTTGGCAAAAGTAACAAAAGTTTTGGCAAGCAACCAGCAAAAGGATATTTACCCCTACTACCCTTACCATACAGTGTGAGAGTATTAGTGTTGCAGAAAATATTCCTGTTGGATTTCCAGAATATTTCCCTTACTATATAGAAAGTCACTATTGAAAATAATTCTCGAAACTTAAACTCGAAAACCTTGCTAATTCTCGGAATTAGCAAGGCATCTATCAATTTTGTCTGTGGTGCAATATCATCGAGAAAGCTTAGGGCCTATAGGGCTATAGAATAGGGCATTAATTCAGACACACAAACGATAATACACACAGCTTCCACCCACTGGCGGATCTACATACGGGTGTGCTCGGCGTATGCCCCCCCCCCCTTGGAGAAAAAACAGGCGTACAAGTAGCAGTGGCGTAGCTAGGATGTTCATATTGGGGGGACCAGAGTCGCATCTCAACCGACAGAAAATGGGTAGGGTGCAGGTGCCCGCCCTAGGGCCCCTGGTGGGGTCCAGGGGTGAAGCCCCGGTGGGAGTCAAGGGGCGACGCCCCCTGAAAATTTTGGGTTTTATATGCTCTAAATGCCTTCTGAGGGCTAATTCTTGTACGATTTTGTAAAATTAACTTGTCGCACGTTGACCATTGAACTTTATACCTATACTTTGCCGACAATGCGGTCTGCTCTATCCGAAAATGGGCAAGGACCCAAATCGTATAGATGTCCACGTCATCAATGTCTACAAGCCACCTATAACTCCCGGCTTCAAGCAGATTCTTTACCTACTTATGGTGCACCTT
>JAMKCH010023694.1:0-19116 GCA_023653785.1 Ophioderma brevispina
ATTGTCAGAAGACCCACCATAACAGGGCCAAAGATCAAATAGGGGTCATAGGTCAAAATGTGAATACCTCATATGGTACTTGTGACAGTGATTGTTTGGAACAAGTACAAAGTCAATATGAACAAAGCAGGACATGAACCTGTTTATAAAGCTATGGGGGGTAGACAATATTTTACAGATTATTCAAGGGGATTAAGAGTGGGAAAATGAAAATACTTTTTACAGATATGACCTTTGACACCAGATGTAGTGCTACCTACTAAGCTCCGGTGGAAGTGGCATCAAAATAGGATGGGGAATATTGGCAGTATAGCAAATTGTCGTGGATATGGACAATGAAGCCGACAACAGAATGGCAAAATACCACGTGGCAAAAGCCACCATGGGATAATAAAATTGATATGAAAACAGGCTGTGTGAAGTAAAGGTATATACGCCGTCACATGCCAAGTACTGTTAACACCAGTGAACATGATTAAATTCCTTGCAATGATGACAAATTATAACCAATTATCCATTACAATGCTTTAGTAGGTCAACATGAAACATTTCATCCACATAATATATAGACATAAATCTTTACAATCACTATACAATGTACTTCATTGTAAATCAGAAAAAAGGCAAGGCAACTTGGTAGTTATACTATGATTAAACAAAAAAACTCTGGCAGACTCAGGTAATCTCAGAGAAACGTGTATTGAGTCAATCCCACAATGCACCATTTTTTGGGAACATTTCACCTCAACAGGCGTCATGTGATCCCCCCAAGAATGCTATCTTTTAAACACATAAAAATCCTGACTTTCTATGCTCATTTTCAACCCACAAGCATTAACTTAGGGAATTTTTAGCATGATTATGAAATGTCCTGTGGTTCTTAAACTTTTTTTGGTGCGAACGGACACATTTTTATCCATAGTACTGAATACAGTTTTGTACAGTCAGTATAGGAACAGTGCAATGAATGGGGGATTGATTCAAAACCACCCTCTGAGGTAATCTGTACATAATTACACAAATCGACAAATATTTGGTCATTTTTTATAAAGTGTTCCCATTTGTAGTTAACACATGGCCACAATCTATTGGCATTCTAAGCACTATTTTAATTGTTCTTTGAAAGGGTAATCTCATGCCCATGAGGCCAATCCGCGATATTGTAGATGTTTTGTATGGTTTACACAGAGATATAGAAGCACTATTTGATTGGTATTCGAGGGTATCTCATGGTTGTGTCAGGTTAACGAGCCAATCAGACAGATTGCTCATAGGTGGTAGTACACAGGGTGTAACATGAGCTTTCCAGATAAATTACATACCTACCTCTGGAGGTTGACCAACGACAATTGAATACAATCTCCCCAATGGTGTATCATACCGGCATTAGAGAGAATGTTCACCGTGACCGTTACAGGTGAGTATAACACAATTTTTGGTTGAAAATGAAGATAGGGTGTGCAGAATAAGAATCTGCAAGGTGCCACCTTGGTTATTCCTTGAGAGTTTGGGAGGATCGCCAGATGGCCGTCGCCATATAAATGATAATTATCTCGCCAAGGGTGTGAAACGGTAGCACGGCAGATCTACTTCACAATCCTTATCTCTCTTATCTATCATGTTCAGCAAAAAAAATTGTATATACTCAACTTTACAGTCAGGCCATAACTTCGACCATATCTCTCAGACTACATATATAGCCAGGGGGCTGAGGGAGTGCGTGCACCCCGGGTCAAAAACAAAAGGAGAAAAGGAGGAGAGAGCATTGAAATAATTGCAAAAATATCCACATATTTCTTTCTGGAAGCTTCGCTCCTGGATCCTCACTGGAGCTCTGCCCTGGACACTGCCGAAGGCCTTTAGTGGCACCCTACACCACATGTTGTTGTGTTTTGAATCATTCCCAGGGGTGCGGGATTTTCACTATGTGCACATTATTGGATTTCAACACAAATAGCCATAGAATAACCATGGATAGACCATGATCAACGCATGATTGTCATATGCAGTGCATGTGACACCCATGCCTTGCTTGTGACCTGACCATGGTTATACCATATGAATCTAAGACTTCTATATATGGACATTAAATGTGCCTCGAATAGGGAGTACATGTGTTCATGTGGATAGCAGATTAATTTTGAGGGAATTAAGCTAGAGGAATGTTTCACCTGCAATATCACCATGTAAACCACTTCGTGTTCATGGATTAGTACTTTTCTTATTACAAATATATGCAGATACAAACCAGGAACAAGTCACATTTTGAGATATTATATATTTTTAATACATATCTTTAATTTTTGTTTAGCAATACATGATTTTGTTTCATCCTACAACATTTGAAGTAAGCCCTTTAAACACTACTCAATGATCAATATTTTTCTTTTCCCAAAAAATATGAAAATATGCATTTTCAAAACCATAATCAGAAATTAACAATCAATTAAGATCTATTCATACTTCACTACATTGCAATGCAGTGAAAATGGACGAAAACCATCTCTGACTCGACACAGCAGCAGCACAGTAAAGTATGAATGGACCTGTATGCATGGGTGAGCTCAGAAGCCCCCCCCCCCCGGGCTAAGAAAAAACATTCTATTCAGGTAGTTTTGGGCCAGGGTTGCCAAAAATAATTTGTCCAAAGACGGTAAATGGCATCGGAATGTCGCCCAAATCGCTAAAAAGTTGTGGGCAACACCGAAAGTCCCATAGAAACCTGTATTAAAAATTTGACCAAGAAATTGTAAAAATTTTGGGCATCACGGTAAGCTTTCCCAAATCGCAGGTTTGGCAATGCTGCTTTGGGCTAATGTTGTTTCACGCTGATATACTGCATGGTGATGCTTCACAGTAAACCCTGCTTAACAATTCAAAAAGTGCCACAATTTGGTCACTTTTAGTGCATTTTCTCACATTTTTTCTAAAAACACTCAAACTTCAAAATCATGTATAGCCTTAGAGTTTTTCATAATCAAACCACCACTTTTCATAATACCCTGATACCAATTTATTTACAAACACACTTCTTCACACCTGACATATATTATGAGGCACATATTGTGTTATACTAATCATATAATTTCTTGTTAAAGCAATAATAGCACTTTTTTTGAAGAGCACCCCCAATTTTCACAAATTTTGATATTTTTGCACAGTTGCATTGGTATTGGCTAGTAAATTATACCTGTGAATGGGCAAGCTTGAACTTCTTTATGTGTGGTATAAGAAGGAATTTTGTAATTAGAATAATTAATATCATATCCTGATAATAATTCAAAGGCTGCTGAAAATGTTATCCCAATATGAAATAGCCGGGAATTCATAACATTAAAGGTGCAACGAGAGATTTTGAGACATCCATGTAAGGTGTCATTTGTAGGTGTCTAATATAGATTAGACACTCAAATTATTTCTTACCTTGTATTTTGGTAGAGTATTGTCTTAAAAGTGAAAACAAAGGTGATTTTTATATGCTTATATTTCAATAGAAAACATAGGCTGAATTTCGTATTTGCTCCTATACAAAAATAGAAATTTCACTGTTTTTGTACCAAAGAAACAGTTCTCAGCTAAATCCTTACAGATAGTGATGTTGTTGATATAAAGCTTTACACCAGTGCCAAAATCAGAATTTTCACATTTTTTCGGGGCACCTGTTATTTGAAATCTCTCGTTGCACCTTTAATGTGTCAATGCCAATCCATCAGCTGTTCAGTTGGTTCAGGTAAGTAAAGGCAAGATCATTTCTGTGAGATTGTGCTATTTGACAGACAGAAATTTCACATTTCCAGCGCTGCCGTTGATTTAGGATCAGGGATCCCTGAATCTAATTACAAAATCCCTTCTTTTATGATGCAAGTACACTTTTGAGCATTACCGTTCACAGGTATAGTTTTACTAGACAATTATCAACACAACTGTGCATAAATCTCAGAATTTGATAATTGCAGCACTCTTCAAAAAATGTGCTATTATTGCTTTAAATGTTGGCTTGATACAAGGATTCAGAAAATATAAAATTCTCTTCCCAATTACAAAACAGATGCAAATAATTACACAGACAGCTGCTAAGCAGTCGACTAAGAAGTACTCAACTTTTTAAGTTGATTGTCTGGGTGTGACAATTCATTTGCCCGACTCGCAAGTTACAAGTAGATGAAGTTGCCAATCAAACAAATATGCTCTTTTCCTGGGAGATTAGTTAATGGTACTTATCACACATACATCCATTAGAGGTGAATTTGTTTGAACAAATTTAACACTAAACATCTTGAAATGCTTGTGTCCATCACCAGGAGTCTCTTTATGACAAATTGAAAACAAAGGCGATACCATTATTTTAAGTGGAAGAACGAGGCTGGAGCCTGAGTTCTTCCACGCAAAAATAATGGTGTCGCCGGTTTAAATTAGTCGTAAAGAGAGTACCGGTTCCCAAAATCATACCTTTA
Organism: Ophioderma brevispina; assembly: GCA_023653785.1. Lineage (NCBI taxonomy): Eukaryota > Metazoa > Echinodermata > Ophiuroidea > Amphilepidida > Ophiodermatidae > Ophioderma > Ophioderma brevispina. The sequence goes on from JAMKCH010023694.1 coordinate 4,455, forward strand.
TTCTGATTTTTAAACAGCTTATCATTTAAGGTCATCTTTAACCCAATTTCGCGATACTTTATGGCTTAAATACAACAAGAAAGGACTGCCACCACGCAGTAACAACAATTGAACCTGTTGAAAGCAACGATCATACGCAACGAGACGCAACATTTGCAGGCGCGCGTGAACGTAGCAAAACGCGGTATGATGCGAGTGCTTCAACCTAAAAATAACATCAATACGCAGCACATACTACCTGGGTTCAATTGTAGAATTGAACCTGGGCATCAGTCAATGAAATTGCTTCCATTTTCACAGCTGTTTAAGAATTTGTAATCAAAGTAAATGGAATATAATTGGGTGTGTTTTGCCATTGGCTTAGGTTTGCTCATCAATACAGCTGTTTAAAAGTCTCATTTATTATGACAAAACCAGAATAAAACAAATATCAAAGGTAACACACTTGACAACTAATATAGATTATTTTTTCTACTCACTTCATCCTGTGTAAATTTTACTAAATTTCATTGCGGGCAAATATGATTTTTCTTAAAAATTTAGTTTAACACATCTCTCTATGGAGAATGGGCATACAGTGGGCGCTAAAACATACAAATTGTCTATATGGCAAGATTCCTTTAATGGATTTTTCTGATTTTTGCAGAGGTAATAGCTCTTGCATGCCCCTACTTATATCAGTTGTCAAAATTGTGTCACCACTGCTTAAAATTGCTCTAAAAATAAGATGATTAACATGGGGTCAAACAGTTGTGCCAAACTATAAAGTGTTTGATTGATAAGGGTACAACCTCATCCCTACACTACGAGCCAATTCCCCATGGCACAGTTCAATAGCTATCATTCACCAGTGTATTGAGCAAACTACACCCCCTGTTTTTTTAGTATGATTTATGATACCCAGAACATACATGGTTGGCTGCTGATAACATGTGCCATTTGTGGCTACTGAACTGAGCCCTTGGAAGATGAGTATGCCTTACCTCATAGTGTTAACTGCTTGTATATCAGGAGTCAGGCAAGTGAAATGTCGCCCCACGTTGATTGTCTTGTTATAAATTTGTATTAAAAATTTCATATTTTTACTATTTATATAAAGTATATTTCTCTTTAACAGTCCATTCAAATGGAGTAAATTTTCACAGCTCTGAGTTACAAATAACAATACAATTTATATATAATGATGTAATCTGTACATATGTGATAATTTGCAGTCTTGATTAAGTGATGAAGAAAATAGAGGAAACAGAAAATATTTCAGTTACAAAAAGCAAAGAACATTGAAAATCAGTAGCTTAGGAGCACCCAAAATGAGCCCAAACACTTGTTTACATCACCATATAACAACAACAATGACAGTATACAAGTACACAAATGACCCAAATGCAGCAAAATGTTCTAAATACAAAAGATGAAAACAACTACAGTCTAGGGAAAAATTGTTTAGAGTACTGAAATTTTATTTCTAAAAAATACATGGCGGTTCCCGGACCGCGAGTGTCATCTGCCATCTGGGTTTGCAAATGGGGCCAAAGGTCACATGAGGTCACCAAGGCCACATGAGATCACAACATATCACCTCACCCCACCCCCTCCTTTCCACCAAGTTACATCATTGTAGCCCTTATGGAACTCATACAGCTTGCAATATATTAAAGGTTAACATTTTGACCACAGATACACACACATACATACACACATACATACGACCAGTGTAATCCCTATGTGTCTTCTGCAATTTTGCAGACGACACAAAAACCTCACTCTCGTCCAATGCCGATTGGGTGTGGGGAAGGATAAGTTGTAAAAAAATGTTGGACTTCCTAGAGAGAGATAACAGCTATTATTACACCTCATGAATATTCATGACAAAATCATGCTATTTCATTGGCCGATTCCTATTACGCATGCTATTTTATTTCCCTAGGGAAAAATGGAAGCTTGAATATTTCCAACAAACCTTGTCACCAGAGTCCCAAAGGTGGCGGTGTAATAAAAACACAAATACTAACCGGTTTACAGGAAAAGAGGGCAACAGTATTCCATTGTTAAGGTATATGGGCACTAACTCCACCCCCTTCCACCCTTAGGGTTTGGGGGGGATAGGGCCCGTATAGCAGTTTACATCGGAGGAAAAAATAGGGTTGCCTATTTCCCTCTAACCATGCAGTATTTGTATATGCTTGTATATTCTTAACTCTAACCCAGGTAAGCAATGGTAGTGAATGTTCCAACTATTTTCCCCCAAGATTGTAATTTTTCACTAAATGATCCCTATAGACATGGATTTGATTAAGGGAGTGGTCATTACTTATGCCAAGGTGGAGGACTTCATTGGGAGGGGGGGATTTTGCATTCCCCTTGCTTCCATTCAATAACTTTGCATTCCCCTTGATTTCTCCCCTCTCCTTGATGAAAAATTTCACATCCCTACTCTCGCTTACAAATATTTCGTATTCTCCCTCAAACCTTCCAACTTCCCGGTGTAAATAATGACATATCCCCAAGGGCAAAGACCATGCTTAGTAAACATTAAGTGGGATTCTTTCTCAAGTCTAAGAAAAGCCACAAAAACAGAATTCAGAAAGGCATTTTAGGTAGAAGGTACTAGAATCACAAAATGCACCTTTAAAGGGACATTTCATGATTCACAGCCAGTATGTTTGCATGTATCTTACATGCAAATTTGATCTCTTCTAGAAGAAATTTGTATGTTTTGTATTTTCTGACAGAAATTACAACACAGTGGTGTTTTATAACATCAAAACGCAACATCAGAATCATCTGAATTACAAAAATAAATGTGCTAGGATCATGAACTGCACTCTAATACATTGGAAAGAATTACAAGTACACAAAAAACCTAGAATTTCGCAGTTCTCGACTATTGTGCTCACTATATTCAAAGAATATAAGCTGTGGGACGCTCCATAAAAAAACTTACTTTTTGTGGCACCTACACACAGACACATGCAAGTGGTACTGCCAGCATGCTGGTGACCCACAAAAAAAAATATTTACTTAAAAATTGAGGGCACACTTTACTGGAATGTCTTTACCCCTTTAACCAAACTTTTCTGAAAATACCCTATAGTGTGATTTTTTATTCGTGTCAGTTCATTAAAAGTTTTCGACGATTCTATTCGTGTTGAGAGGTTGCGCATTTATCCAGGAAAATCAATACCACTTATGAGCATGGATTGAGGCCAACAGTCTGCATGGCTTCACCTGAAGATTGATTGCCATTCATAAGATTTAAAGGGATTAGCAAGCGATTGCTAATCCTAACATCGAAAAAATCATCAAAATTCATATTTTTGATTTTGTTACTGGCATGGATGTGCAAACATACTCAGTGGTTGGTTGAAATCCGCGTATTAAAGACAAATGCAGTACTTTAATCTGATTCTTTAAGTTCTATACGTGCGTATCAAAATTCCCGACTTGAGATCAAAAAAAAAAAGCCTTCCGCGGTGAAATACCCAGATTTTAAGCCTTATATTGTGTCCCATGCATCAATACAGTTTGACCTCAAACACAAAGGTGGTTGATCTTTTTTTAGCTGTGGCTACTGTACACCACAAATAAGTCTTGTTTATTGTAGATTTTAAGACGTCATCGCTGTATGTCTATTTTTATATACATTAATAATATTAAAAAATTTTCCTCAAATACTTCTTCATTTTTTTTCACTATTTGGTGGTTTGTTTTATACCTTAAAAAGCTGGCATATTAAATTGTACCTCACTTATCCCTGATTTATTAAGTGAAAACGAACGCACTCCACATTTTTCCATTCTCTGCAAGATCTCTGCTATCCCTTTAATCTGTTCATTGATGTGACCCAGTAACCTATTGATGAACATAAGAAACATGTGTTGTATGGCATGTATGCATATAAATAGAAGAGCGGACTTATGTGTCATCACAATGATGTCGGTTAGATTGAATTAAACAAATAGGGCAAAACCACCAGATATATCATGCAGGCAAAGTCATTTAGGTTCCTTTAATTAACAATTGATGCACCTTCTACACATAGACAGGACAACTATGATGATTATCAAACATTGCATTTTTATATTGATTTAACTCAAAAAGGATCATGAAATTTAAATTAATTTTAAATCAATTATACCAAATTTTGGAGCTTTTATCTGCAATAAAGGAATATTTATGCTTAATAATGTATGTACTCCACTACATCTTTTAGCGTGTTTCTATTGAGCAGACGGTATTTATCCAGATAAAAAATTATCCGGTTGATACTGAGCATAGCCGATAGTGAGAAGTTTCTATTGAGCAGCGTTTTCCGGAAAAATGCGACCGACCGTCACGGCCTGTTACTTTTACCAGCTAAAGGTTATCTGCACAGGTCAACCGCGTTGTATTGTGGTCGTGACCTCGCCGTACTGTCCGATCAAAGATGGCGGGAAGAGGAAATGTCCTTAAGCTTAGTCTAATGCCAATTTTGAGTTTTAATTCATCGGTAAATGATTCTCCTGCAAGCCCAGCCACACGTCGTGATAGGCAGAAAAGGATCATGAGGTATATTACAGAGACATGTAATCGCGCACCAAAAAGTAAGATGGCGACGGAGAATCGTGATGTTGACAAAATGCGTTGCTTCACACGGGGGTCAATTACTGCGATCACGTGGCGTCATTTTCCGGTCTTTAGCCGGTATGTGCACTCTATCGGAACGCTGTGTGTTTCTATTGGCGTTAACCGGATAATTTCTCTGGCATTATCCTTCCCAAACAAGGATAAATACCGGTGGAAACTTTCATCGGTATAAGCAAGAAAATGCAGTAGGACGGCTGTTTCTATTGAGCCAAGTTAATCCCTTTTCTGGTTTAAACCGGAAATAGGTCCCAATTGAAACAAACCTTTTGTCCTTTTCAAATTCTAGTAATCAACACATCACATTCCAAGTACAACCACACACCTGCAATAGCATGAAACTGACAAGAATAAAAAATCGGACTAGAGACTTAATGCTCGACAGTCATGAGATAAGAACTCTTTCCCTAGTCTTACAAAATCATTGGGTTTGTAATTTTCAGTTAGGGGTGTCAACCCTAGGGTTTGTTTTCACACGAATTTCGATGTTTGCCACCATTTTAAACTCAACATCTTGTTCTATCGTTACCATAGCAACGAAGCCGTTAGAAACTGCAGGACATCCTGAGCTGTATTTTTTTGCCGATTTTTTTCAAACAAATTTGTGACCTTTAAATTCACAAAAACCGCATGGTGTTAACGGCGGGAATTTATTTAAGCCATTCCGCGTCAGTCGCAAGGCGCAGCATCGCGGCGCGCGGTGAATTTTTACTGCGTAAGGCAAGCGTGCGCCTGTTTTAATGTACTTTTGCGCGAACGCATATCTGGAAAAACAAAATAATATACCTTTAAAATTTAAAAAAAGCGCTAATTTAGACAGATTGAAATTTGAATTATTCTGATTTATGGAGTTAGAGACAAAGGATGTTTTGTTTGCATATTAGGCATAAGGATGTATTCCATCACTGCACAGCAAGTCAATTTTGAAGTTCAAAGGATAAAGTTATTGAGCCAAGAGACGGCCTTGAAATTCGTGATGTGGAAAAGCCCCTTTTTTACTAAAACACGGATGTTCAATTTTCGCAAAAAATTGGCAAAATTTTCAGACAAGCTAACTCCAAAAATTACCGAAGTCAAAGGTTAAGGTTTAACTTCTTACGATAGCAGTCGGTCTTCTTAGGGACGTTTTCTCAATTTTTCATTTTCGATTTCTAACTAAAGATATTCTCCAATATATACGTCAAAATTTGGAAAAGAAAGGTAAAAATCACACTTTTTAGACATTTTCCCTTATATTCAAAGAGTAAGCTCTTTTTAGAAAATGAAAAAAAAACCGTCCTAGACAAATTTTGCTTGTTTCTAAAAAAATAACATAAGACAATCTATGAAAAATTCAAATTGTTTTGGGTATGTTGTCTGAAAAATTTGGGGCCAAAATATGTTTTTTTAGTATTTTTCTCAAAATACGGTATAGTTTTACCATTAATCTGATGCCACATCGGGATTCATCATCCAATTTTCTTTTCTAGAAAATGATACTTTACATACAATAATCAATATTTGCCAAAGTTACAAACCAAAAAGAATATGCAGAAACTCAGGGTTGACCTCACTGTCCTTAAGGGGATGACCCGTATCAACAACCTCATCCCCACACTTACCAATTGGAGATTTTAGGATCGAAGAAAAGTTCATTTTTTCCTCATTACCCAGGTGATGAAATTTTAAGCCAGGAAATGTTTCCTTTAATGTTGAACAAAAAATGTTCCAAATGCGGTATACCACATTATTAACACACTGTCACATAGGCCAATTTTACGTCAATTTTACTTAAAGGTCGACTTCAGAGATTTCGAAATATAATTTTTTTGTGCAGTAGTACATAAAAAAATAGTCATTTAGAACCAAATATGGTACCTCTAAAATGCTTAATTCCAAATTTAGAGATAATCATGTTTTCCGTTTTCATTGCAGTAAACATTTATGCCCAGTTACAGTGCCATAGGATACATGGTAACAAATATTCCGGATCCGGAATTTTTTTAACAAAGTTGTGATTTTCGATATGAAGGACTTCCCTTGAGCTTAGTTATTTCACACATTGATTAGTATATGGACAAGCATATGTAGATGCAAAAAAACAACAATATTTTTTTTTAAAAATTGAGTGACGCCCTCAATGGAAAATCTGAGTCAGCCTTTAAAAACTATCCGAATGGCTTGGACTGTTTTGAGTCAAAATTTGTTATCAGATGTTTTTTGGTTTTATGATAATTTCCATGAGAGAAAAGACATGAAAAATTGGACCTTGATGGGTCACTCACTTAATTTCCACAAAAAAATATCAACCATGATTAATGGCATACATGTAAATCATCTTTTCATGATGTCTTTACAACACAAGAAAGAAGAAAGAAATTAATATCCTGGCAAATTCTCCCCTAAAATTAGAGCATTTTTTGTGCACAAGCATATTACGATCTATACCTCATTACCATGCTATCACCAGTACTGAAGGCAACCGCAAGCAGTCCTGATTTCAAAAGATCTGAAATATCTATAGTGTAGTAAAAAGATAAGGATACAAAAATATAGAATATATAGTACTGAGGCATGTCATGACACCATCTAAATAAGGTCATATTAAAGGTGCTGTTCCAATTTTGTCTATCGGTTCTCTACTTAAAGACACATCAGTGATTTGAAAAATATTTTGAAAATTTGCAGGAATAGCTTCAAAGTGAAGGATAAGTCTGTAGGAAAGTTCTCATAAGTTACCCTTTCCAGATGTAGAATTGACAGAAACGAAGAACACGGCAGTGAGTGTTCCAAAAGACGATTCTCCATTCAATTACGTGTGTAGTAAGTGTCCCGTTCGGACAGAAATGGCTAAAATCTCCGATTCGTCCTTATTAGGTTGCTTCTGGCTATTCATTTGCAGGGTATGTTTAGGACCTGTACTTGTTGCCATACCATGCAAAAAATCAGATTTTTGATGATTTTTTTTTTTGATTTGCGATTTAGCAAATCACTGCTAGTGTCTTTAATATGAGAGCAAGACACTTTGTAAACACTGACCATCAAGTATTGTGGGAAACACCGCTTGCGGTTTTTGATGCTTAGGCACGCTAAAAATAGTGCCCAGCGCCTAGATTCACTACTGTGCTAATATTATTGATAGTTTCACTCAGTGATTTGCTAAATCAGCATAATCGAAAAAATCAATTCAAAAAATCAGAAAGCAGATTTTTGCATGTATTGCAAACAAGTACAGGTATATTAACATACCTGGAAATGATAAGCCCAGAAGCAAACCTATCAGGACAAATCATGAGATTTTAGTCATTACCTCCGCACGAACACTTACTACAACACTAATTGAATGGAGAATCGTATCTTTGAACACTGCTGTTTTCTTCCTTTTCTGTCAATCTACAGCTGGAAAAGCTAATTATGAGAATTCTACAGACTCATCCTCACTTTGAAGATATTCCTGCAAATTTCAAATATTTTTTCAAATCATTTGATAGTGTCTTTACCATTTAAACGTAGTTTTTATCTGTAACTTGAAAAATGGTGTGAAAGATGAAATTTCAGGACGACATAATTTGAGAAAAATACGGCCTTTCCATCTGTATCAAAATTGATACTACTTCCGGGTAAATCAGGGGTCTAAAGACAAGCGGAAACAAAGACAACTTTAATTTGTTTAAAGTCCCTATCAAAATCATCAGATTGGCATGATCCTTGTGTTGAAACCAACAGAAAAACTTGCCAAAATAATTGTGCATACAAATTAATTCGACCCTTTTTTTAAACAATAAGGTCAGAATTGGTTGTTCATTGTTTTTTTTTATTTACCTTTATTTTTCTTGAAATGCTGGGATAAACAGCACCAAAACATGAAGCATCATAATGTCACTTACTTGTTTTTCCTGATGACTTTATTCTGTTAAAGGCACTATCAGTGATTTATCCAAAAGAGTGAATAATATTGAAATTAGCAGGAATGGTTCAAAAGTGAAGTCTCTAGAATTCTCTAAAAGTACTTTCCAAATGGAGAATTAACAGAAAAGGAAGCAAACAGGAGTGTTCAAAAGATACGATCCATTCACTTACGTGTTGTCGTAAGTGTCCGAACGGACAGTAAAGACCTAAAAATTCTGATTTTGCCCTTATTAGGTTCCTTCTGGTCTATCATTTGAAGGGGGGGTTTGTTAGGAACCTATACTTGTACAAACTGCCCAAAATCAGATTTTTTGATATGATTTTTTTCGACCTTTTCTGATTATCAAATCACGGATAGTGCCTTTAAATACTGCTATATATGAGAGAGACCCAAGGGACATTTCCAGAGGAGCACAACTAATTTTTTGTGAACCCAGATTTTTTGCATATTCGGAATGCTTACCAATGTATTAGGATCACACCTGAAGTATTGCCGACTACGTCACTTATGCAGTATAGTAAGATCATTTAGATGAGTGATTTTAGAAATTTCTGTCGTACATGACAGAAAAAAATCAAAGAATGCTTTTCTATGTGGTATGATTATGATAGCAGGCAAGTGAAAACATAGTTTTGGTTTCTCTTTTTCTATAGTGTCTACAACGAGCAAGTGCAAATTGAGAGAAATTTGCGCCCTCAAAAAACGAATACCACCTCCCGTCCTTTTAAGCCCTGTAATCCCCATAGCTAAAAATAAGCAATGTACCAATTAAGGACATGATGGGGACAACCAAAATTGGGCTCAAAAACAGGGGCAAACAGAGATTTGTTGAGGCACCAAATTATGTGTCAAATAGTAATTTCAGATAGACTAGACGCTAAATAGATTTCTTACCTGTATTTGCTACAGAAATCTGTCTTTAAAAGAGAGAGAAAACGGTGATTCTATTTGCTTATATTTCAATATAAAACATAGGCTGAATTTCGTATTTGCTCCTATACGAAATCAGTAATTTCACAATTTTTTGTTACTAAAGAAAAATTTTCTCAGCAAATTCCTTTAGATGGGGTAATTTTTGATGGAAAACTTTTACATCGGGGCACAAAAATCAGTACTTTCATTTTTTTAGGGACACCTAATATGTAAAATCTCTCGTTGCCCCTTTAATAGTTACAAAAACAATTGTTTTCAATTTTCAAATGTTTTTGTATTCGTGACAGAACCAAAAATTTCTGATGTTATAAAAAGGGCCGGTATCATTTGTTACACAAAATATTTTGACAGATTGAAGGATCGGAAATGGGTGAGGGGAGATAGAACGGGTTTTCTTTTTTTGTCACCTTAGTGAGTTAGGATAGATCATTTTAAGTCTAGACAATGGTCCAGACAAACTGATGTGTTTCTTATGACAGTGACTCAGGGCATATTGGTGACACCTAAGCAGGGCGCCAAAATAATAACCGAAGCACCGACGGGGCAATTGCCTTTGGTTTGCCCCTACCACGTTGCTTGATGCCCTAAATTTTGCCATTCTTGGACCTATTCATTAACATGCAATGCCTTTATGCCCTTTTACACAATTGAAATTGCCTTGAAATTGGTGCCCTTAAAAAAATTTATTTTTGCACCCTGCACCTCAGGGCACCGCCATTGGACGATATCGTCACAACTATTTGCATGATTATGTATCTGCTGCTATAGCATAGCTCATTATTGCATAGCATTAGTTCATTATGCATAGCATAGCTGGATGGTTGCTGGTGTGTACCCACTGCATTATGGGGCCATTTTATGTCCCTAGCTATCGAAGCAATGCTTAATATCCCAACCGCGGAAGCTCCAAACGGAGGTGTGATGAGTAGTGGGATGAATGAACATGAAAAATGATTACGGGAATCGGCAGACAGCCAGTCAATTCCCATTGATTGTTGTTCCCGGAATAGCCCTTGAGTAAATACATTGGATATCTTACACCTCGCGGGTGATGAAGTCTTTGAGTTTGAATTTTTCCAAGAGGGTCAAAGCTGGGAGGTCAGTGACACAAAGATAACTGGTCGTATATATCAAGGGGTCAGTGACACAAGACGAAAAGGATCTCCACCCTCTATTTCCCCTACCTCTTTTTCACCAATTTCCACGTATATTCAAGGGTCAGTGAAACAAAGACTTAACTGGTCGTAATATCAAGGGGTCAGTGACACAAAGATAACTCATTTACGTTCATTTGGAGAAGAGAAAAACTTGATTTTAAAATAGTGCTACTTTTTTTAATGAGGGGCCTTGGAAGTATTAACCCTTTTGATTCATTTGGCCATAAGATTTTCGATAGTCGTAATTGCCAATATTTGGTATCATGCCTTTTTTAGTACCAAGATATTTTTTTCAAAAACAACTGTGATTCTGTCTTGTGTCACTGACTCTCTATATGGTCCCAAAGTGAGATGTGTTTGATCCACGCACCAAAGTTCGTGAGTTTTGAGTATCTGTGGGGTAAGTTGGAAACAAAATTGTTTTTTGCCTGTCCTCAATGGTTGATCTGTTTTTGAAGATTGGAAATTGCACTAAAATAGTAATCTATTACAAAACACAAAAGGTCAACTGAATCAATTTGTTTATTTTGATGTATAACCTTTCTGTGTATCATAACAACCATTACCCATGAATACGGTTGATAATAACCTCCAGATCAGAATTTTTATTAAAAAGTTGTTACTTTTATAGAAGAACATCAGGAAGAATTTTGTATCACACCCTATGAATTCGGCAACCTCAAGGGAATAAACCATGTGCAGGCTTGGTGTCAGACTACTTAATTCATCCCATTTATAGAGATTATCAATTTGTATGTGGACAAGCACAATGTATGCAAAACATGATTTGTTAGAAGATTCGCTGATGTAGAGCACATTAGAATAAGACGTTGCAATAAAATGCTCAAGCCACTTTGGTTGGTTGTAGCCCTGATCACATTGTCACCCACAAAACCTATGCATATCATAATTCGGAAAAGGTGCACTAACCAAGCGTGAACCAGTAACCAATGATACTAACGTGCACTACAACAGCGAATTAAGGGTCCAACCTCAATCTTTTACAGCCAGCCCTTCACACAAATTGAACACATCACCCAACTCTTCCCGACTGTCCACAAATTGCAATTACATGAATAAAAATTCAGCCATAGGTTGAGATAAATGATCACATGTCAATATTTCAGCTAATGTCAGTTTGATGGAAAGCACTATTCTACCTGTATGACATCACTCCTGTCCCTAGCCATAGGAGAGGTACAACCTGATCACAGTCAAACGAATTCAGCCAATAGCGGTGTAATGACATGAGCATGTAATTCCACTTGCATGACATCACTCTGTAAGCTCTGTTGCATTCGTAGTAGATCTGGGAGCTTAACATCATGGCCTAGAAAGAATAGGTAAAAAAAAAAACAATAAAATTAGCTGCTTAAAATTAAAAACAACACAGTACTTTCATTTCCATTAAGTCCTCATGGGAATGAATACATAATTTAAAAAAAAATCTCTTTATTCCAAATATGGCCCCAGACCATAGCCTCAAAGGCTTAATAGCCTCCAATGGCCTAAAAGACTATTAAATCTATTTAAATGTGTGATGGTGGTTCATATTTTTAAGGCTGTGGTGATAAATTTAAATTCTGCATTTTCTAAGATACCATAACACCTCAGCCAGCGCTACCTGAGCTGCTTTCCTGCCTTCTTAGGCGCTCAGTCAGGTCTCATGACCTTGCTGTGAAAGTCCCAAGGTTCAAATGGCTCCCACGAAAGATATTTTCTCATTCTCTGTAGGCTTATGGAATGCCCTTTCTGCTCATGTAGCATCACCCAGGGCTATCTTGGCGCCAATCTGTCAGCGTTACTAATAGAATAACTGCCGTTATGCCTAGATTAGCCTGACATAAAAAAAAATACAATTTAAAAAGAGGAAACCCTTGTAAAAGAGGACCCCGTTAATCTATGGATAAAGATTGTTGCAAGTTCCTTCGAGAAAACCTTATGAAAAGTCGATATTTCATTATTTCTCAGTATTTCTGGAAATACAAAAAAAAAAGAAAACTACTAATATTATCCTGATCGCTTTTTCTTTTTTGATGACCAAACGAAAATTAAACAATTGTATGGATGTTTGATATTTTTCCTCTACACCAGTAAAACAAACGGTATAGGTGGTTGTTTATAATCCTAAAAAATATCCGCATCCAGGGAGGCCATTATAATTCATTTACCTTTGGGAACAGAATTTGACTTTCTCTTTTTTTCTCTGTAGACTAACTCCATACACTCGCTAGTTCCTTCTGATGTTACAACTGTAGTCTTTTGCGCAGCATCTATGCCTGGGCGATCTGCAGTTAAAAAAAAATAGAGTGTCAATGACGCTGTAGCACATGATTACGTCCAGTCGCAATACTTAACACTGATACCAATTAAAGAATATGCGAATAACAAACATCCATCAAATTGTCTTTGAAAGGCGAAAATTTTACAATTTACCAGGGAACCTTCTACTCCGAAATGCGAGGGGTTGAAGGTTTAGCCGCCGACACCCCATTTTCTGACAGGTAGTATTGGTTACCAGGTTACCAGAAGCAGGCCCTCAAGAAACCTACCTGACTTTAACAGGCTCTTAATATGCAAACCTGCAGAAAAGTATTCCAATCGCAAGCAGAACCTCATGCTCTAGCAACCCGACTCCCACAATCCTTTACTATTTAGCAATATGGTTGAGTGAATGAATTATTATAATCCATTTATCTACCTCTGTGCATTGATGTCATAATCTTGACGCAGCTCTAACGCACTCGTCCAGATTGCCTTCTTGTGCTCACATGAAAAAACGCTTCTCTTTAATCCAGGGCACCGGTCTGACCACAAACGCAATCGTCTCTTATTGTAAGAGCAATTTTAAGCAATGACGACACATTTTTTGGAACTGATATAAGTAGGGAGGGGCAATGCACAGCTATTGCCACTGCAATATCATGAAACCTCCATTGTGGGAATCTTGCTGTATATGCCACAAATCAACAGGATTTGTAATGTTATATAGCGCCCTCTCTTATTGCCATTTTCCAGAGATAGATGCTGTTAAACTAGATTTTTAAGAAAACTAACATAATTGCCCGCAATGAAATTTTTGTCAAATTTACACAGGATCAAGGCCTCTGGAACTGTTCCCGGTTTTTCTTTAGAATGGGCACGTAACCCTTACTTTTCGCTGATTTAACCAAAAATACAAACGAACGAGCATGCGACGCTGTTTTCCGCACTTGCCGAGGTCAAAGTCCATACTTAACTCAATATCCAACTGTGTACACGACTGTGCTAAATACTCACAAGCGTCATGCAAACTACGAACTGCCTTTCGCCCTGTCTATTTTAGAAGCCAGTTTGAAAATCTGCAAAAAACTCCGTGCCCGATCTATGCGACGACTAACTTCTGCATAAACCACATGCCTGATGATGTTCCTGGATATAAAAGGATTTTTATAGTCGAGGGCCCCATGCGAAATCAACGAGAAAAGTGCATTTTTCCGTGCCTTAAGTTTTAGTATGTATTTGGGCTTGGGCGTAACATCCAAATGCTCCACCATGAGCTCGCCGCTTCAAGATGGATGTCCGACCTCTAGCCTTTATTACTATTACTCCAACTCTGTGCACCAGGATGATGTCCGTGGTATATAATTAGTTGTCAAAAGTGGTCGGCCATTTGATATTTTTATTTTGGTTCTGGTTTTCTCATCATAAATTAGACTTTTCAACAGCTGTGAGTGCGGCACGTTATTGTGCGTCATCAAATCTCAATGCCTGAAGTCTAGCACAGAGGTAGTAAATGGAATATAGAATCCATAGTCTTAGAATTTACAAACATTTCTAAAAATGTGATAATTCCTTAGGCCCGCATTACATACCCGGTGGAACAGAATACTGAGAGCAAACAACATCGCCTCTTCTTTCTTGTTCAGTTGAAGACCACAGAATTTTCTGGCCATGCCAAGAACTTGATTAAAGGCGTTTCCCAGGCCAGCTTTCTCAAGAGTTTTGCGTTCATATACTGTTGTTTTCAGGGTTGAAGAAGCTCTGGACTCTTGGTTTTCCAGGTCAAACTGCGACAGAG
>JAMKCH010023695.1:0-20747 GCA_023653785.1 Ophioderma brevispina
CAAGATCTTTTATAATGCTTAACCTTGCTTAGCTTTTGCACTGCAGCAAATACCAATACACATGGATAAGCACCTGTGCCTTAAGTGAGGGCCTACCCTTATTGGAACTTTGTTGATATTTGGTGTATGAAGATGTTTTTCCTTGATACATGCATATTGATTTTTTTCCTGATATACCGTATGTAATGTTTTTTAATGATAAATAAAAACCCCAACAACGTATACATCTGTATGTAGGTCGTGAATGCAGAGCAGAGACTTTTTGACAATCTTGCAATTTTTGTGTGTGAAGTGTGCTCTGACTGTTAATATCCAGACCTCTCTCATATGATTTTTTGCTCAATTTGTTATGAGTGGGGTATCGAGGAAGACTGGCACAAAAATGTGTAGCCCGGATTTATCCCAACTGTTGATCTTGAACAATCTGGCTGAGCTGAGTGTGTGGTGTCACATTGAATTGAAAGTATGTGGCTTTTGACTGACATTGCTTGAGAGAATAAAGAATAAAGAGCAGTCACACGTCACCGTGGTTTGAAGAATGGAAAGTGTATTTTAATTTAATTTTGTTTTCAATTAAAGGTGCTGGTTTCCGACGTATTTAAGACGACACCCCCCCCCCCCCCGTTTAACGGATTAGTATGAATTTTTGAATCGATGACAAGCCGTATTTTTCTAATGTCTTCCTGAAATTCAGCTTTGAAATCATTTCTTCCCCCCCCCAGATACATGATAAAACTGCCGTTTTTAGATGGTTAACATCCTATTAAACACGGTGTGAATAGGGCGTTGCACTATGCTTATTGCGTATAGCCTCAAAACAGCAAGCTTGTTTTCCACGGTATAATGGGCAGGCCCCCACTTAAGCAAAGTTAGGGTTTCATATCAACCCCCGCCCAGTCCCCCCCACCCCCCCGAGCACACTATAGACGCAAAATCAGAAAAGCACCCAAAAGATAGCATCACCCAAAATTGAAATTAACCTGCATGGGGTTTTTCAATATAAATTCTAGGAAATAGACCTATATGGGAGAGCGCCGACGGCAAGCCAGACCCCAACCCGGTTTCACACCTTATAGCATATAAAAACAAGACCATGACATAATTTAATATTTCCATTTATAACAAGGAAAAACAACAGTTAAGTTAAAGCTGTTGTTATCATCACTGTATCATTTACAAGACGTAATTAGAGTTTATTCTAATATACTAAACTAAAAGTAAATAATTGAAATATATGAAATAATGAAACTGTCAAATAATGAATAATGAATCCGGACCTCGGTCACCTTTTAGAAATCTCAACAGGAAAAAAGAATCAATTTCCATTGGCCTTATGTAATGTGAACCCATATAATTTGTGCTGCTGAATGATGTTCAAGAAGACACCATGCAATCACTGTTTCTCATGTGCATGTGACCTTTTGGTTAAAGTTTTGGATTTAACTATTTTGTACAGAGTTTTGTGTGCGTGATAAAAAACTGATGGATGTAGGGCGCAGAGGTTCTGGACCTATTAGAGGGAAAATATGTAAGAAGTTATTGCATAATTAGGCCAAAAAATTTAGAAAATGCATTTTTTAAAAACTTTATTGTAGTTGCTATGAGGATGACATCTCCACCGTTATGAAAGATGACATCAAGGCTATGTTGCATTGGTTGTGGTTGTGGACATTAATGCATATTTACTGAGTTATTGATAATTTATTATCAGGGTTATAGTAGATGATATGAAGACGGGACTGCCACCATGCAAGACTATAGCTTGGCTTCTATTCACAAGATGCCAGTGACATTGCTATTTGATTAGCTCTTTGCTCATTCTGCCAAATAGGTGGAGCGACAAGCAAATGAGGCCAGTAGTTTGAGAACTGCTTGTGTATGTGTGTGTGCTTATTTCATCTTTTGCATTTCTACAGGAATTTGACCTAAAATGGTCCAGTTATGCAGCATACTGCCATAATATCTTCTGGTTTGCTAAACATACTGCGGCACAAATCAAGTTGGCAAAGGGTGAGTTAGCTAATGCCCAGGAGGCCAAAGTGTTATCTGCTGATCAACTTATTTTTCCTTTCAAATGGGGGTAGAATACTTAAAATATTGTGTGTGTTTGCAATTATTTGTTTGTTTGAAGAAGCTTTCTGTACATATACCTTGAATTCTTAACTTGTAACACATGTCCTTCATCAGAAGAAATCTTGAGATGGCGTGACAGATTTGACCTGCTTTGATGTCAGGTCAAAAGAAACAATTACACAGTGACAGCAGCTCCAATCCTTGGCCATGGTTCACTGAAGGATTCTTCTTACGGGCTATTGCACCTGGCCAGCGTACTCCCAGTCCTCCCTGTCCAAAACTTTGGTGACTTAAATAACGTAAATCCTAAATCCCCAACTGCAAACATTCTGCAGTTTCGGCACATCATTGATTGGGATAATAACAAAATTTTGGACAGAGAGAGCAGATAATTACATGTGCCAGGTGTGGGAGGCCATTAACATAAAAAGGGGTTAATTTCTACATTTTGAAAATTTGACCTCTGTAACCATGACCTTTTGACCCCATATAACAAAGCATGTGTGTAATTGTCATAGGGTTGGTCAAAATCTTTGAGGAGTCCAACAGATACAGAAACAACTAGAATTTGGCTGTTCTCGGCTTTCGCGCTCACTATATTCAAAGAATATAAAGCTGTGGGCCGCTCCATAAAAAAACTTAACATTTTAGTGACACACATACATACACACATACATACACACGCACAATGGATTGCAAAGTGGTCCTGCCAGCTATGCTAGCGGCCCACAAAAATGGGAGTGGTTACACAAGGCGTACCAACTTGGTATGGATAGGGGAAACTTAAAGGTGCATTGAGGGATTTCAAATAACAGATTTCCTGAAAAAAATGTGAAAATTCTGATTTTGGCACTGGTGTAAAGCTTTATATCCAAAATATCCTTATCTGTAAGGATTATGCTGAGAACTGTTTCTTTGGTACAAAAACTGTGAAATTTCTAATTTCGTATAGGAGCAAATACGAAATTCAGCCTGTTTTCTATTGAAATATAAGCATATAGAAATCACCTTTTGTTTTCATTTTAAGTTATTTCCATAACCAAATAAAAGGTAAGGGATCTATTGAGCGTCTAATCTATATGAAATCACTACATATCACAGAAAATATGGATGACTTGAAATCTCTCGTTGCACCTTTAAAGAGACACAATGGCACGGAAAAATATTCAGGCATAATAAAATTGACCCTTACTGAAATCACTTGCACGAATTTCAAAACAATTTCAGTGTTTACATTTTGTAAAAAAGGGAGGATTACCTATTATTATTGAAAGACGTATAGTATAGAAGTCTCAAGTTTGCAAATGAGGTATTCCATCAAGAGCTACTGTACGACATCATATAGCACATTGTCATAAGACAAATGAACTACATTATGTTCACGCAGTAGCATTTCATATTTAGTTTTAGTGAACCGGTTGATTAATATATCACTTAATATATCACTGTGCACGACACAGGCAGACCAAGCATGAATAATTGTAATCAATTTTAATATCTCACAGAGGTGTGATTCTTCAGGATTTTTCCTGATTTCAGTATTTTTTTTCTCAAAATTTCTGCAGCTTTTTTTAATTTCAGCCCGATTTTAAGCATTTTAGGTCAATTTTGTGGTATTTTTCTGGATTTGTTACCAAATTCAGGATTTTTCCACAAAACTCAATCACATCCCTGCATTTGCATACTGGGGACTTAAATGAAATGTTTACCATATTGTTTTCCTCCGTGGCATACCGAGGCAGACGATCTGGAGGGGGAAAAATCAGGGGGTGGGGGTTGGGGGGATTCGCATTGATTTGCTCCAATTAACTTTTAACTTGAAGAAATTCGTGCATAGCATGCAAAAATTTCCAAATTTACATTAATTTTGCCCAAATTTGTGCCAAAATTGGTTGAAATTTCCCAAACAAGAGGAATGAAAATACATATTTTGGTCCATATCTTCCCGCTTTTCAAGCCAGAGGGGGAAACTTTTCCCCTACCCCCTAGTCGGTACACCACTGATTTTCCTTGTAAACTTCACTTCTCTGCCACAGACAGTCAAGGATGTTGACATTACTGCCAGCATTTTATCAAACTTGAAAGCATGTATTCTTCAGCTCACAGACCATTGTTATTGTATATATGCTAATCCCGGTTAATCTACCTTTCACTTGTCAGATCAATAGCATACTACAAGCATGGAGCACAAGGTCTGAATTGTTTTCAAAAAACATGCTAGAAAAAACTTAAATTCTGGCAAGGATGTCAATACCTTGATTTCCATGGCAGAAATTTGCATGTTTGTATTTCCTGTCCATAAACTGACAGAATTCACAGTAGTCTATGGGAACCTGTGATTCAAGCATCCACTGAAATTTTGGGAATAAGCTTTTCTCAATTATATCTAGCGAACTATAAATAAAACAGAAGGTGCTAGGATCACGAACTGCAAAGGTTAAAGGGTAAAGGTTAAGGTTACAGTTAAAGGTGCATTTTACAATTCTGCCACTGCTTTGTTTATGGTTCATTAGATCAGGGGTGTAAGTAGGCATATCATTAATTTTCTGAAAATTGATCCCACCCTTGCCCCAGCGGCGAAACGCTTGCGTGCGACGCTGAACTTTTATGTGGGAATCGTCCAAACAAAAGGCTACAGAAGGAGTATATACATCCCCTACCAAAAATGTGAGTATGGTATAATATGCTGAAATAACAACACCCAAGTCCATAAATGTCCTGAACACTGCGGTTAATAGCTATCAATCATACCTTGTAAACAATTTGGGAGTTTACATTTTGAAAAATCAGTGAAAACAGCAAGAGTTACAGGCCATTTCTTACAGATATGATCAAATTTCTTAATAAGATTAGGTACACATGCATTACTAAGGCTAACAGTTCTGATGATATCAAAATCTCAACTTTTTTTGGGTAAGTCGGGGGATGAGGCTGTGTATCATGAAATGACCTTTAAACCCTGACATTAACTTAACCCTAACCATCAATCCTAATCATAATGCCTAATATTAACCATAAAATCAGTGGACCAACCAAAAGTAGACAAAATTTTAAATTACCAATTGAAAATTACTAAATTTGAAAAATAAATGAAATATTTTGGCTTCAAGGTAGGTAAATAGTGTAGGGAAATATTTTTTCTTTCATCATATCTAGTAGAGAATATTCAAAATAGATGTTATTTGATGTTGACCTTTTGTTTTCTTTTTCAGGAAAAAGACCCCAGTGATAATGACACATGGAAATACATCCACCAAAGACAACATTACTAATATCTTCGGCGCGAAGCAAGTATGTCAACTAGGAGTAAACGTCTTAATTTCAATCATAAAATTAGATTATTGGGTTTTTGTGTCGCCTGCCTTAAGGCAGGAAGACACATACAGGGGCGGATCCAGAATTTCTCAATAGAGGGGGCGCCAAATTTTCAGGGCGCCCACAAAGCTAGATCTACACGGCCACCTACGCCCTGTACGCGTCATTCTTAGATATCTACAGGGCGCCCTGTGTGTTAAAAAGTCATTTTTTAAATCTACAGTGCGCCTGGAGCTCTATGCAGCGCCCGGCGCCCTGTGTTCTGCAAAAAATAGAGGGGGCGCGCGCCGGGGGCGCCCCCCTCTAAATCCGCCCCTGACATAGGGATCACTGTGAGGTCAAGTTGTAAGATAGGCTGAAAATGTAAAATTGACCTAAATTGAAAAATTGAAGTTCAATTGGAACCAAACTTGAGTCATAGGTGCAACATTGGGTTCCTCATTTCTTGATGCGGTCAAAGGTCACATGCCACGGTCAAAGGTCATATGAGACCTATCATTACAAACCGCGACGGCAGGCGACACATGCGGTCTGATGACCGATGTATTTTTATAGCAATAAACTTAACAGTATAAACATATGAACATGACCTGTGTTTCACCATATTTAATAGATCTCAAGATTATGTTTACAATAGACCCTTTTATACTGAGCAGACCCAGAGGGTATATTGAGTCAATCCCACAATGCATCAATTTTGGGAAATTTCACCTCAATAAGGTCATGTGATCCCATAAAGATCCTATTCTTAACACATAAAAACCCTGGCTTGAATGCCCATTTTAGCCCTCAAAGTGTTAGTACTTAGGGAGGGGTCATTATTTACACCAGGGGGGAATGGAGGATTTGAGGGTGGAACCTGAAAAATTTTTGTAAGAGAGAGGGAAAACGTGAAATTTTTCATCAACGAGAGAGAGGGGAACATGAACTTTTAAATGGGGAAATCAGCATGATCAAGGGGGGAGTGTGATTTTTTTTAACGGAAGCGAGGGGGGAACGCAAAAAATTTTGCCAAAAAAAGTTGAAATCCTCCATTCCCCCCGGCATAAATAATGACCGCTCCCTTAGGAGTTTTTAGCATGATTATGAAATGTCTTGTGGTTCTTAAACTTTTGAAACACTTTTTATGCCTAAGTACTGACATGTGTTTAGTACAGTACAGTATAGGCACATTGCTATGCATCATGGGATTGATTCAAAACAACCTCTGGAGCAGAACTGAGGTGGATTGCATTTGAAATCAACTGATGTTCGTAACTGGTGGCCCACGGGCCAAAACCGGCCCATCAACTACTGGTGTTTGGCCCACCAACCATCAAAAAGGAAAAAAAACCCACAAAATGTAAGAAAATAAAATATACTTGGCCCTTTACAAATGCGTCTTTAATCATTTGGCTGACAGGCAAATATAGTTAAGAAGCCATGTTGTACGCTTCAAATCAGCTACCACATGTTATAATACATTGCAAACTATGACATGCATGCGTCACTCTTCTGCTTCAAATAATGATGCATGGGTGTCTGTTTTATATGTTATGAGATTAATCGCTTGGTTATGAGATTAATCGCTATGGTAAATTTTTCTTGTTGAAACTGCAAAGATTTATAATGGAAACATACAATTTCTACGCAGAAACAAAGAAAGGTGACAAGCCTGATCAGACATGTTTTTTTTACATAGCTGCAGAACAGAAATATCACCAAATTGCAATTGTATTAAAGGCACTTTGCTCAAAATCCAGGGCATAGTAAAGACAAATTTAGTTTTAATTTTGGTTCATCTGCAACATATTCGGAGACATCCAGCTATTATTTAATTCAGAAAGTTTACCAAGAGCATGTTAACTCAACTGTTGCTTTGAATATTTGGGTCAAACTGACCAAAATGTTGAGTATCATCAGCAAAAGAGTGAAAACTAACTTTATGGTTCTGAATAATATTGTCAACTGGAAGAGTATATAATAGGAAACTTCACAGGCCTAAAATGGAGCCCTGGGGTATAGAGTAATTAAAAATATGATGCTAGAACATACAACTGTTGATCATTACTCTCGTACTTCAATCAGTGAGATATGATCTAACCCAAGCTTTAATATGGTGTAAGTAATATTGAAGCGGGTTTCAAGCCTATTAATTGAAATCTCATGATCAATAGTATCAAAGGCATTGCTCATGTCAAACAATACAAGCAGGACAGCATTATTATTATCCAAAGGTTGAAGAGTGTAGTGGTTCTCAGAGGGTTTATTACATGTTTGCTGGTTCTTTTCAGCTGCAAAATGTGCTGGAATTGGAGCAAGTCAGCCCAGAAAGTGATGTTTGTGAAGAGTATGGCTTGAAGCCAGAGCAAACCAACCACAGCCTATTTAGGTAAGGGATTATATCGGAGAGACCACTTTTGGATATGGGGTCCTCTTTCAAACTAAAAACTATACTTGCGGCCATAATTTTTGTTTTACGTTACACATGTGCGATGATGTGTCTGCATCTCTCACTGTGTACACTGCATTTTATTTTAAGCGCCATTTTGGCTAGCATGTGAATGTTGCCAACATGCAACAGAAATCATGGCCCTGCGTATAGTCTGTAAATTTGACCCAACGAGCAATTCTGAAAGTGACATGACTTGATATATTTTTGGTTGAAAATGTGTTTTTCATGATTTTTCCAATTTTATTACCCTAAAACGTGTGTTTTTCATGATTTTCCAAATTTTCTTACCCAAAAACAATGTGAACTGTATAATTGGTGTACCTCTAAAACAATAATATTTGCATTTTAAATGTTAAAGGTGCAACGAGAGATTTTGAGGCGCCCAAATATTGTGTCATAATAGTAATTTCAAATAGATTAGACACTCGATAGATTTCTTACCTTGTAGTATGCAACAGAAATGTCTTAAAAGAGAAAAAAGGTCATTTTGATTTGCTTATATTTCAATGTAAAATATAGGCTGAATTTTGTATTTGCTCCTATCCGAAATTAGAAATGTCACATTTCTAATGTGAGGGGATAATTTTCGCAAAATATGAATTTTCTTCAATTTGCTCGCAAATGATAGTCTAGGCCATTGGAAAAATAGAGATATTATTTACACATAGAAAATAACATACCCCAAAACATTAACAAGAGGCTAAAGACATCTAGGTAGTTTGTTGGCTTACTTTAAGTTGGCTGTAACTTTAATCAACAAATATGTCTACTTCATGAATATCATAGACTCGCACTCATTGATATGAAAACCACAGTGGTCACAGACTGGTCAAACAGGGTGCATGCCATGGGAATCAACTCTAGCGTGTTTTTGGTGTTAAACGCCATTTCCATCGTCTGCCGAATAAATGTTGCAGAAGTCATTTTATTATAAATCATTCTGATTGCCCATAAGGGTGCTGATTTGGTCTTAGTCATTTCTGGTGAGGGCTAATGTATGTAAAAGCTTAGCTTTACAACCATGGAAAAATATCAATTTTGAAAAATCTTCAGCATGCACCATTTTTCAAATGTGGCAGTGTCTCTTTCTGCATTTCTTAAGATTATATGTACAATCTGTACACACACAAGTACACACCTCTGAGAAAGTTCTCTAACCCCAAAAAGCAAAAGGCCTGGGGTTCAAGATCAAATGTAGGCACCTGATGTCTGAGATTATTCTTGTGTGTGCCTTTGCATGTTGTTCTATAATTGTTCTGGTGTGTGATTCCAGATTTTAATCGGAAATCAGATTTTTTTACATTTCTGGGATTAAAATCCGATTTGTCTATATTTTTCTGATTTTTTTATTTTTCTGATTTTTTATTGTTTGATTGTAGATTGAGATTTTTAAACAGATTTCTTGTTTAACGTAATCTGATCTCTCAGACTCTGATGCACTCAAAAGTACATCGGAACATCGGTGTATTAAATAGGTTTGCGTACGTCGCGATTTTGTATAAGAGACTAAATTACAAGTCTTCGATCTTGCTCTATCGGAAAAATACCGACGTGGTATATAAGCGACAAAATGAACATGAATTTACAAGCCTTGGAAACAATTTAAAAGAACAAAGGACACATTTCAATGACATTTACTCAAAGAGAAAGGCGATAACTTTGCAGTTTACATAGGAAGACAACTTCACTGGGTAGGTTGTAAACAGTGTTAAGTGACGGCAAGTCTTCAAAATTTTGAACCATTGCTGCAAGACTGATTGCATGGTTGCAACTGCGTTAAAGCCTTACGTAGCTATCACTTGATGCCAAGGAAATGAACTGCAAAGGAAAAGCCCCAAAGTGTGTCTTGTATCAATAAATATTATCATTATGTTAACTCAAAGGCCTTTTAATACCTGAAAGTTGAATTTGATCAAATAAGCATGACTAGTAGTGAGATGATTTGGACTCAAAAGTAAGCCCCATTCTTCATATTTACAGTTAATTTTAACTTTTTGGAATGATATTTTACTCTAAGAAATGGTCTTTCCTGTAGCTCTAAATGTGCAGAAACCCTCTGGCTTAGAGGGGCTTCGCCCCCCTCGACCCCCACCGGGGCGTTGCCCCTGGACCTCCGGCCGTTAGGGGCGATACTCCGGTTGCTTCGCTCCCTCCGTTTGCATTTTCAGATTTGTTTTCCAACTCCCATTGGCATCTCTGGATTCAAACCAATTATTATAATTAATACAATTTAGATTATTGAAATTTAAAACTGTAAATCATTATTATTGCAGCATTTTTTTTGTCTTGAAACTAGTCTTACATAGCTTTAATAGTACTGTACCCTGAGTGTTGGCCAAAGTGACACTGAAGAGCCCTGTCGGGTCCTAAAGCACTATGTGGCAACACCCCTTCTTTAACCGGTGGGAAATTCTACAGGATTTCAGAACCTAGGTCTTTTACTTAGATAGCAAGACGTTAAATACCTATCTGTAATTACAGGAATTTGTATTATGCTCTAAATATAGAACAATAGGAGGTTATTTGTCACCTGCTGTCTAAACAATGATGTTGTTTTTTTGTTTTTTTTTTTTTTTTACAAACAAACAAATGCTGCCGATAAGTAAGTTGCCGATCAAGCTTCATTGAAACCAAACAAGTAGTGAGAGCTTGTGTATGTATTGTGGTGGGGCTTAGGTGCTTATTGTATAGAAGTTATCAAGTCGCATTAAAGAATGTAAAAATGTGTCTGGCACGTTGAAAGATTGATTGATAAGTAATAAAGATTTGTGGGCATATTATTGTGGGGAAAATGTAACATATTTGTACGCGGGGAAAGAAAGGAAATGAAACCAGTGTTGGGAAGACTAACGTTGATGGTGAGGGGAGGAGGGGGAGGTGTTAGTGAGTAAGGTGGACCCATGTGGAATATGGGGAAAGGAGCGGTGAGGGCAAAATTTCACCCCCCCCCCCCCCGTGTGGTGTGAGAAATGTGGGATAATGGATTCATGGGAATTGCAAACAAAAGATGAAGCGAGTGACCCCAAAGTTTGGCAAGGCAGACTTTGTGTGTGGAAAGATGCAAGAAGGGAGTGAGGGAGAGGGGGAAGGGAGGTGGAAACGTTGTGTGACGAGGTGGAAAAAGTGAAGGAGTTCACATACATAGGTGACAGGATTAGTTGAGGTGGTGGATGTGAGGCGGCAGTGACAGCCAGAGTAAGGTATGGGTGGGTGAAGTTTAGAGAATGTGGAGAGTTGGTACTTGGGAGAAGATTTCCTTTGAAGATGAAAGGATGGTGTTTTACAGGAGTTGTGTGAGATCAGTGATACTGTTATGGGAGTGAGGAAATGGTGCTGAAGAAAAATGGATGGGGATTGAGAAGGGCAGAGAGAGCAATGGTGAAGGCAATGTGTGGTGTGAAATGATGGAAGGAAGAAGACTGAGGATTGATGCAGATGTTGGGTTTGGAGAGGCGGTGACGACTGGCGAAGGGAGAATGGTGTAAAGATGGTATGGCAAGTTGCTGAGGAAGGATGGAGGAAACATGTTTTAAAAGGGTGTTGAGTTGAGGTGGGTGGTTGAGGAAGAGGGGCCGAACAAAGAGGACCATGGAGGAAGCAAGGGAAAAGGAGAGTAGGAGGGTTGGGTTGGGTTAAGGATGGGGGATGCGTTGAATCGGGCGAAGTGGAAGGAGTTAGTAAGGGCGATTGCTACGAATGTGAGGTGAATCCGGCCACCCCCGGGGCGGGGACAAAACGGATTTAAAACTTTGGTTACTACTACTACTACAAGTGTTAAAAAACACAAACCATTGCCTTTGAACACCAAGTTTTTGGTATCCAGCTCACACGTTCCTGTTGTTAGAATGGAAAGAGAACAAAAAAGCACACGCTTCAGCAATGGATACCCCTTTCATATAATTTAAGTGAATAACTGAAATTTATAAACGGTGGATTGTCAACATCAATTGTCTTTTTTGTGGAAAAGGAAAGTATTATAAATGGAGCAAACTAAGTTTCAACAAATAAGTATTACTCGGGTTTTTTTAACCAATTGGGTGCAAATATAGAGAAAATTGTATCCTTCGATAATCTCCTCTTTTCGCTTTAATATACACGATCTTTATGGGTTTTCCTTGTTGCCTTTCAGGATAACCGGCTTCATTTCTAAACCAGACCACAAGGAGGGGCGTTCGACCACAGATAGACAATTTTACTTCATCAATCATAGACCATGCGATTTTCCAAAGGTAGATATTTTGTTTGAAAAGTAAAGCAATCATTGTGTGTCACCCACAGGTCTATCTTGGGTTTTCTTAGCGGTAGTGCCGAGCACTTGGGACCTCTGATTGGAGTAGCCAGCTGTTTTTGCTGGAATTTATCAATGCATTTTGCAGAGGAATATTTTGCAACAAAACATAGGCATTTTATCCAATAGGCTACTTTGCAAAAAAAATTCCATCAATTTATGTACAGAAATTACAAAGTTGTGAATTTCTTAAAGGGGGATGACCCAATTTAAGTATATAAAGTTTTCATCTTGATAGAATGGCCTTTACCCCAAACCCCATCTGTAAAGTTTCGCGCCAATATTTCATCTCGTTTTTGAGTGATAAAAATAGTAGCTTCAGATACCAACATTTTGACCACTTCTGTAAAATATGGGGTTCTGGGGATGAGGCTATTAGCGATCAGACCATGGTCCTTTAAGAGATGATCAGATTTGCACGTTTAGCCACACATGAAATAAATATTATTAAGGCTTCTTTAAGGTAAGTCAATGGGACATGGCTGTGGAGTTTAAAATGACCCTTTAAATCAAAATGTTAACCCTAGAGTGATTTCATTCAGGTATCAACATGAATTTCAATAAGACTTGGACAAAATGAGGCTTGGATAGAGTTGCACATGTGACTTCAACTTGTGGGGTCAGAGGTTATCATCGGGTAAAGGCTGATTTTAACCCAAATGGTAACCATGATGACCTTTGACCCCACAAGTTGAAGTCACATGTCATGTAGGGTCAAAGGTCATCGTGGGATAGAGGGTGATTTGAACCCAAATGGTAATCCTGTATCAACATCAATGAGACACAGATGCAATGAACCTGTAGCGGACTTCTTTGAACCTGTAGTGGACTTCTTTACTGATCACAATATTTTGCAGACACTTTGCACATGTAATTCCAAATTCAAGTGTGAACCTAAAATGACTTTTTGCTTCCTTTTCCTTCTCTACAGGTTTCCAAATTGGTGAATGAGGTTTACCACATGTACAATCGCCATCAGTTTCCATTTGTTGTTATGGATATTTCACTTGCAAAAGGTATACTCTATTTAATTATTTTGTCTTTGTGCTACATGCATAAATTTCAACAGACCTCATAAATATTTGCATAAATGTAAGTTAAAGATATTCTTATTCATTGGTTATGATATTTGCCTGTGGTGCAGGAGGTCTCCAGTTCAAGTCCCAGTGTGGCCACCTGTAGGAATTTAAATAGGTACTAAATTTCGCGATCTGCAGAGACCTAGTGATTAAAACTAAAATACTGCTCTCCCCATGATTCTCTTGGTCTTGGAAAATGAAACCATGAGAAGATCCCGGTTCTTGTAGGGGAGTTAAAGCCATTGGTTCCGATATGGGAAAAGTGTGCCTATATGAGAGCCAGTTTCCAGTTTTAATAAGAGTAGGGTGTAAACCCCTAAATGTCCCAAGCCGTCCCGGAACCCTGGGCATTATTGGAAAACTGTGTCTATACACTGAATGATCGACCAGGCTAAAAACGACACACATTTGTTAAATAAAAAAAATGATCTGGAGCTGAAAAAATGTAACATTGTTGTTAAAGCCACAATCAGTCATCTTTTTCAAATGAAAAATGCCCATTTTGTTTCTAAATTGCTAGTGTTAGGTCATATCAACACTTTATATTACTGTTCTTTGTGAAAAAACAGACACTTTAGCATTTTAAAGCGGCCTATAAGATACCATTTACGACTGTTTCTAGACCTAAACAAAGTTGGATCCTGACTTTTATTAGTAAACAAAACATAAAAATCATTTCTTGACAAATAAGGCATGCTACGCTTAGCCACTTGCAGGGGTCTTTACAACAACAATTTCCAATACAACAGTGACAAAAAAATGCACTTTTGTGCAAATTGGAGGCACGATTTGTGTACGTTTTGAAGGAATCGCTGGAAGTTGCTTTAAATGGTTTTGAGGGTGGGTGACCTGATCATAGTCCAAGTTTCATCATGTTTTCTCCCACAAATCTGAGTTAAATCAGTCCAGCCGATTGGATAGTAGAAGCAAAAATGTGTATGGAATTGGCTCATAGGGCAGTGTGTGTTATGTTGTCACAACCACATTTTGAGATGTTTTTGTTCATAACATCAAAAGGAAACATTTTCTGAGCCTTAAATTTCACTGGGGTAATGAGAAAAATATGGACTTTCTGATGATACCAAAATCTCAATTTTGATAGAATAAAGTTGGGGGGAAAGGGTGTTTATTGGTTCACCCACCTTTAAAGGTGGGTGACCTGATCATGATCCAAATTCTTGTATTATGTTTTATCTTTCACATGGAAACATATCCAGAACATTTGGTTACAAATTTTGTGTTAAATCGGCCCAGTCGTTTGGATAGTAGAAGCAAAAATGTGTACTAAATTGGCCCACAGACGGTGTGTGTTAATAAATGTGGTATACCACACTTGTGAGATGTTTTTGTTCATAAAATCAAAAGGAAATATTTCTGGGCCTAAAATTTCACTGTGGTAATGAGAAAAATATGGACTTTCTGATGATACCAAAATCTCCATTTTGATGGAGTAAAGTGGGAGGAGACGAGGTTGTCAATTGGGTCACCCACCTTTAAAGGGGCATTTCGTGATCCACAACCTTGTCCCCCAACTTACTTTAAAAAAGTTGAAATTTTTATATCATCTGAACCATTAGTCTTAGTAATACCAAATCTTGCATGCAAATTTTTTGCAAATTACAGCACAGTGGCCTATGGGACCATGGGAAACAAGCATTTGCTCATAACACAAAACCACAAGATTGGGATCAACTCAAATTTTGTGAATAAGCTTTTATCAAGGATATCTAGTGACCCATGAAAAAACAGAATGTGCTGGAATCACAAAATGCACCTTTAAGTGATAACATTTCAACTGTCTACCTGTAATCTTTTAATAATAAATTTGGAAGATAATCAAAAGAATGACATAGATGCATTTGATTTCAAAGAGTATAATTAAAATATAAAACTTACCGGTTTGGTTGTGGGCTGTAGATGGCATGCAGTAATTCAAACATTGAGCCAACCTATTGAAACATCCAAGGTGTCAAACCGAATAAGTGTGGAGTCTGTTTGAAATTTGTTTATTTTTTTCTAATAGAAACTAAGCTGAATCATCACAAACTGACGCACACAAACAAACCAAGCTGAATCATCAGAAACCGATGCACACTGACAAACACTATGAAAATTTCCCATGTTCCATGTTCTCTGGCTTTGTGCAAGGGAATGTAGAAATTGGCCACCATGAATTGTGGGTATTATGAATGAGGCAATCCCAGGAATCAATGTGACGTTAGCTCTACACTGAAATATCTTGGGGTCATTGAACCGTGCCTTAAGAACTGTGTTATCGAACGAGCCTTTTGTGAACCTTCCTGGTTGTTGTTAACATTGTAGCACAAGTGTGTCGTGAGTCACTTTTTTTCTGAATTCCAATATTTTATTTGGAATTAGTGAACCATTTCCAAGGCTTCTTTAGAGATTTACGAGTGTAATTATTTAACCGTTGTGTGTTTATTTATAATTGTGTTCTGTCAGGTTGATGTAATGTCTCAATATTATTGCGATATAAGGTTTTTTGCAGACAGGTATTTGATTTTTGGTACTCGTATTTCCATGTGAACTTGAGGAAAAAAGTTTGAACAGGCGTATCTTGTTTTATGCATTTTATTTTTTAGATGCAGTTGATGTTAATCTGACTCCCGATAAAAGAAAAATCCTCGTGCAGGAAGAAAAGACTTTGCTGGCGGTGATCAAGGTGTGTTGAATTGAAATAGGGAAAGCTGGAAGAAGGGGTCACTTGAGGTCATTGAGAATTCCCAAAATGCTTCTTTGTCTAAAGCAACAACGTGGAATTCACAAGAGTTACTTGTGGAGTGGGCCATATGGGGGTGTTGATGCTTACAATGTCAAAGGTCATCTAGAGGTCATTTACGGTCATTTTGAAAAATGCTTTGTCCACAAAATAAACCAGACAGTAGTTTAGTTTGTTGTCTGATTGTTTTCTTTTCTTGAAATACAATGGATAGCTTTAACTGCAATTGAAGCACATTTGAATTTAAAAAAAATGTGTGTTGGTAAAAGGCTAAGATAAGCACAAAAGTTTGGTATTGGTGTGGTGGGAATTGGCTCTATATGAGACTACATGTCTCATTGAGGTGCAACCTCCAAATCAAAGTGTATTATGGAAAGGATTTCACACATTTTCTCAAGGACCTAATTATACATTCTAATATCTGATCTGTAAACACAGCCCGTTAACACAGCCCTGTTTTGCATTTGCGTAGACGTCATTACAGAAGATGTTTGGACCCCGAGCTTCCATGTACGATGTCAACCATCAGACAACGTCAGTTTCACCAGGGAATCTTACAACATTGTTTGGCAGAGGCACCACAAGATCATCAGAGGAGTCTCCCAGTACTCCAGGCACTGGAGTAAAACTCACCCTTGCTGGATTAAAGAGGTTTGTAAATTCTTCCTCTAGTGGGAATGATGGTATTAGCAGTGACATTTGGCTGGACTAGTAGCATTTGTCCAAAGAAGTTGCATTGTTGGCAGTTTGGACCATATTTGAATTTTTGTGGTCATTATATCTGCAGAATAACTCCAGGCAGTGGTGTGAAACACACCCTTGCTGGATTGAAGAGGTTTGTAAATGCTGCCTTCCAGAAGGAATGATGATATTGCCAGTGACATTTGGCTGGACCAGTAGCATTTGCCAAAGAAATTGTATTATTGGTAGTTTGGACCACATTTGGTGACATTTTTAATTTTTGTGGTCATTATATCTGCAAAATAACTCCAGGCAGTGGTGTGAAACACACCCTTGCTGGATTGAAGAGGTTTGTAAATGCTGCCTTCCAGAAGGAATGATGATATTGGCAGTGACATTTGGCTGGACCAGTAGCATTTGCCAAAGAATTTTTAATTGTAGTTTGGACCACATTTGGTGACATTTTTAATTTTTGTGGTCATTATATCTGCAAAATAACTCCAGGCAGTGGTGTGAAACTCACCCTTGCTGGATTAAAGATGTTTGTAATGCTACCTCAAGTAGAAATTTTGATAATAGCAGAAACATGTGTCTGGTCCAGTGGCATTTGTCCAAAGAAGTTGTATTGTTGGCAGTTTGGACCACATTTGGTGACATTTTGAATTTTTGTGGTCATTATATCTGCAAAATAACTCCAGGCAGTGGTGTGAAACTCACCCTTGCTGGATTGAAGAGGTTTGTAATGTTGCCTCTAATAGGAATGATGATGATAACATGTGGCTGGTCCAGTGTATTTGTCCAAAGTAGTTGTATTGTTGGCAGTTTGGACCACATTTGGTGACATTTTGAATTTTTGTGGTCATATCTCCAAAATAACTCACCCTTGCTGGAATGAAGGGGTTTGTAATGTTACCTCTAGCAGAAATTATGATAATAGCAGAAGCATGTGTCCAGTTGCATTTGTAGAAAAAAGTGTCATTGTTGCCAGTTTGGACCAAATTTGGTGACATTTTGAATTTTTGAAGTCATATCTGAGTGTAATAATAATAATGAACAGTTTTTATATAGTGCTTAAGCCCCGTAAACAGGCTCAAAGTGCTGACATTGCAATTATTATTATGCCATATTCAAAAAATCCTCACAATCATTTTATGCCTTGCAGGCACACAAGCCTATCAGCACTTAGATTGTAATATTCCCCATAACAGCTCCCCAGATTTTGCTTGGGTCAGCGAGGCAATTGAGAGTGTGTGTGTTTGGTGTGTGTGTGTGCATGCATGTATGCATATGCGCATGCATGTGCGCATGCATGCATGTGTGTGCATGCATGTATGCAGCATGTGGTGGTTTTGTGTATTGTGTCATGGGGATTAAGTAGCCTGGGGGCTTGGAGTTACCATAGTTGTACTTGTGGCAAAGAGTAAAGTAAACTTGTTTTTGTACATGCTTTTATGGGTGCCATAGTTACTTACCAAAACTCTATATTTATTTTATCTGATTAGGTCATTTTCTGCTGCCAGCAGTAACCTAGACTCCGACACTTCAAGAGAGGCTAAACGTAAGTGCTATTAATGTATGGAAAGGAAAGGTTCATCTGACTGATTTCTTTTCATTTCCACACATTCTCATTTAATTTTGTAGTGTTATTACTCAAAAAAAATGGAAATATTTCCAATTTGGTAATTAAAGTGCAATGCAAAATATATTCCAAAAAATTCTTCTGTATAGTCCAATTTAAACCACTTACTTGTGGACGTTTCGACAACTAGCAGTTGCCTTTGTCATCACTGATGATGGAGTGACGATCTTCTGTGTACAGCTCTTGTTGACTGTTGCCTAGTAACAGAGGAAAAAATATTCATTGCAGCCCAACATTATGCCTGGGTGGCATAGCTTGGGTGGTGTTGACGCCAAGGAAGAGTTACAACTCTGGAATCAAAATAGATGCCGACTCTTCGGATTAGGATTTAAAAAAAAAAATCAGCCCTAGTGCACATTGGTTAGACAATAATATGCATGTTTTTTGTAAACCCCAAGTTATTGGCAATGTATACTCTCTGTCAGAAAAATTGGAATGGCCATGATACCTTTAACTGCATTCACATACTGAGTATTTTGATTTTCCTCTTTTCAAAGAAGAATGAATTAGCCAGTATTGTGCACACGATCAATTGAATTTCTTTTACATATCTGAATCAATAATACCTTTTTTCCAGATTTATGAATTTCAGACAATGTCTGCTGGCAAATTTGTCCAAAAATTTATTTCAAACTACAAGAATTTCTACTTCACATAAATTGTGTTGAAACAAGTATTATCAGTGTTCTGATTTTAATGTTGGTTTATGCATAGTATAACAGTGCCAACAACAAAATGGAGATAGTCATGACTCAATTGACCCCTTAAGTAAAAAGTATTTTAATATTAATTTACCTTTGATAAAATGTGCCATATTTATACAAATATTGACTGCTTTGAGGGGCATGGTTGAAACTATATTGACCCAAAGTGATGTCAAAGCCATGCTATAACCCGAGGCGATGATGCGTAAGCCGGAGGGCATGGTATGGTATCACCAAGGCTCTATAGTTTCAACCATGCCCGAATAAGCCAATAATTTGTTTTATGTACCTATAAAAATATAGATTCTTGTCGTCTGATTGGTTAAAAGAACATTCTAAGCCAGGATTCAAACATAGGGCTAAAAATATGTGTAGGCCATGGTTTAAGTAACAGCAATTTTGTGTAAGTTCTCCAGGGTCCAAAACTCTTGAGTTATGGCCTATAATATCAATTGCCATCATCAACTTCTTGCTATACAAGTTGCCATATTTCTGTTGGCAAGATGCATAGAATTTTCCTAGCATTTCATCAAGCTCTGAATTTGGCAACTTTTCCATGGCTTGCAGGTTGGTTGTCACCACTGCCAAATAATCCTTGAATATCTTCACAACATATTTGACATACCGTTGGTATTACCGCTATCAGCTGCATCTATTTCAGACCTTCATGTACAAGCTCAAAGCGTGGCTGCTGATGCTGTGATTCGGCCATTTCGTTGCCCTTGTTTATACTGGATGTGGACTTCCAGGGCTGTGTGGTAATGTGAACCCTACTAGTGTGCTCCAGAAGTGATATTCATCTCTTACACCAGCTTCAATATGTACACTCATAAAGATGTATTGTCAGTACTCTAGCCTTTATGCTGGGAAGAGGTGTCCTGATCATAGCTTATAAATTATGACCAGGGCATAGTTCATTTTTGGTTCAATTCTTGAAACTAGGTGAATTAATGCATCCACTACTGTAGAAAATGAAAAATCACTAGCCGTAGTGAAGTGGTAAAATAGATAGAGAGAAATATTAGAAGTTGTTGAATTTTGACACATTCATGTTGCAACATTTCAAGTGTCTGACAAGATACCATGAGAATATTTTGGCTCTTTTACTGAAAGTTCTAATTATATTTTTACTATTTTCCTTCCATAGAACCCAGACTGGACACCTTCTTTCTCAAAAGATCAAAATCCGTCCCAACGAAGATAGACTCAGTACCTTCATCACCTTCTTTGTCATCTATATCATCTCCCTCCACCACCTCTTCACAATCTTCTTCCATACCACATGGTAGCAACAGTCAAACCCTGTCAAGCCAAGACAGCAGAATAGCGGAAGAGTCTCCTGCTGATAGCCTGTATTCATCTGGATCGGGCTCCTCTCAAACAAACTTGCTCTTTACCCTTGAAAAGAGTAGTACCCCAACAAAGTCCAAAAATAGTTCAACTACCTATGAAAAGGCCAGTGGTACCCAACCAAAATCCAGCAATTGTTCATTTACCAAAGAGTCCAGAACTCAGGATATGATTGAAGAAAGCATATGTACTTCACAAACCACAACTACCTTGGGAGAAGAGAATAAAGAAGCTAATGGAGAAATTATAGGTGCTCATGATCTAGAGGTTTCTGCAAGGGATGCTCCAAAGCCAGATGTTGAATCGGAAGTGAGACCACGTCCTGTCACTGAAGTTGTAGAATCTACAGAGAATGCAACACAAGAACCACAGAGACAAGAAGCAGAAGAGGCGGCAATCAAAAGAAAAGGAAAAAAGGTTCCTCTATATCGGACAGTAGGTATC